>JALIZH010000221.1:0-229275 GCA_030522465.1 Rhipicephalus appendiculatus
TACTTAGTAAAATCCTTGCATATAAAAAAATTTTTATTCCACGTCTGACAGTACCATTCTCGTAATCACGCATATCAAGGGAAATACAAACGATCTACAAGGTCTCTCTTAAAAAACGCCGTAATCTTTTAAGGAAGACGTAATGAATCTCTCGACGCCGTTAAGCACTGCCGAGGATATCATTTAAAGTAATGTCTGCCGGAATATGTCAACAGTACAGGGTGGTACACTTGTTTTAATGTCATTTCAACTCCTTACAGAATATATTTCTAAACTACCGAAAAAAAAAGCTTTAAGGCGACTGTAAACACCGTTTTATTACTACCTTACAGACGGATGTTCGAAACTGTTCCTTCCGCCACGAAGACGTCGAACATCAAAGGGATGGACGCACGAAAGCTAGTATGCGTGGCCTACAGCACGCGGTGCGAAGCAAGCCTCTCGTTCTCGCATACGTGCAATATTGAGCACGAAAATTGGGAAAACAAATTATTTTCTGAAAACGACATCAGACGTCTCTTTTCCGAGGAAGTGCTGCTGTTGGCTGTGCTGGTCGCATTTTAGAGGGTGAAAACTGGCTAATCTGATATGAGGTTATCCTACTCTGCTGCGAAACCATATACCAGCCTCGCGGAGGCTGCGTAAATCCGTCCGAAATACCTTCACTTCCTGTGTCGAATTTCAAACTCTGCATATAGACAAACTTATCAAGTAAGGGTATCATTTTAACGTTATTAAATAATTAGAACAACAGAAATTCCAAAACATAGCATACCGGAGTTGCTCAAACAGCCCATTACACAAAAAGCATTACGCAAATTGCGACAAAATAACAAAAAACAAATATCCGTGGGAAGAAATTGGCGAAGATTGCACTAAGCCGCTCAAAGGTAAAAACAGCTAAAGTGGACGATTCTGAAGATTAATCTGGTTGCTTCTAGGCTGTTGCTAGGCTTTAGCTAGATGATCTTACGTTGTCTCTACGTTGATTCTCAGCGCAGAGAGGTTCGAGTTAAACCACATATAGTCACAGACGCGACACGGTTGACCGAACTCCAGAGACCAGAACTCTCGCTGGAACAAACAGTTCGCACATGTCATAGATCTACGTCCACGTCCATCCCCTCGGGGTTTTGTCGCAGCCTCGTTACCTTTACCGTTCCCTAGTATTCTCTCGTTGCACGAACTCGGGGCCTTCAGGCTCGCTGCCGCTACTTCGCAGCCAATGGTTGTTCTAACTGCTTCCTTCTTCATTTTCACTGGGCCAGCGCTGAGTAGTGCGATTTACCTAATTATTTTGGTACACACCCGTTAATGATGATGCTTGCTTTATCGCATGGTCGCACAAAGGGCACATACGCGTTATTGTTCTACGAATGAGTTAGTAACGATTTGCTAAGCATCTTCGGCCCTGAACTAAGGGCTCCACCCAACGAGGACGATCCTTTAGGCCTGCAAAAATAAAAGTTTTTCTCTCTCTCGCTCTTAAAAGCAAAGGGAAGTGGGAAGTTGCATGTGACCGGACGACTGGTGTGGAATATCCAAGATGATTTGTCGGTTAGGTAGCTGCCACAAATTATGCGTGGGTTGATTGTCGTGATGGCGCTCAGGAAGTGCAAAAAAGACAAGAAAGACACAGTGAAGGATACCAGATAGGAGGATCGCTTCATATGCATACCGGATGGAATCAAGAGCCCGCTTTAGGTAAACACGTTTCAAAGGGGGGGGGGGGGGGCTTACATTTTTTTGCAATGCAGTGTTTATTTACTTATTTATTTATATACTTCATAATACTGTCAGCCCTTAAACAGAACACTTGCAGGTGTGTAAAAGTAATACATAACAATCATTCCAGAAACCCAGCATAATTATCTTTTGTTATCAACACTAATAGATAAGGGGACAATATGCATTGCACCGAGAGACATAACCAAATAGAATTAATGCACCATATCACACAGAGGCATATAAAAGGTATGCTAGTTACAAATCATTCTGATTTGTATCCAGCATGTCTTTATGTGTTCTATGAATAAATCCATACATGAACACCAGATACCGAACGAAAATCATTAAGACTTAAATGGTCACCGACATAAAATTTCCCGGCCGAGATCGAGTGCATGAACGATTCCCGTGAACATGCGTAGTTATCTACCAAATCTGAACTGTGAATATATAGCATGGGAAGCAATTTATATGAATTTTCAAATTCACGTGCACCTTCAAGCGCTAAACGCCGCAGCTTCCGACATTGACATCACCTAAGGTGAGCCTGAAGGTGACCCCGAACTTCCTTGACGTCAACACTGGCGCTCTCTGATTTTCCATTTCAGGCTACACGCGGGCCACCATAGCCAGTCAGACCGACGTTCGTTTTTTTTTTTTTTTTTTTTTTTTTTTTTTTTTTTTGTTGCTACCCCCCACCATGCAGGGCACTTTCGGTCGGTGTTCGTTTTTCTCTTGCTGGAGGTTTTCTGGCTACCCGCGCTATAACCGCATGTCGCCAGAAGCTTCCAGGAAAAATGGGTCCTGTAAACTCTCTGGAAGGTTTCTGGATAGCAGACACCAAAAAGAGACAATGCGCGCTCGTCGCCATATTTCTGAGGACTCAACGGCTTGCACTGCGGAGGCTTGGGGAATACCCATTCGGTTGTCACTACGCTTGGCGTTATCTTTCCAAAGCCCGTTAGGCCGTGCGAGATGGTAAGATTACACGTGGCGGCTGATATTTTATGCAGATATTTATTGCTGTTTTTTTATTACGTCTCCCGTGAAGCTTCCCTTCCCTGAAAAACACGGCGAGCTGTTGCCTGCTGACTGCGTCATGCACATGTCTTAATTGTTATGTGATCTTTCATACTTTCACGTGAAGGCGCCTTTCGAGTTTATTTTTCTGTAGTAGTTTTCCTTAATTGTGTGCTGTCTGTTTTCAGCGCAGTTAGGCATGACGATTGTGATCGCAAACTAGCTATTTTACTCCGTCGTATGGTTGCGTGTGTGAACCCTTTCAGGACACTCTCTATTCTAAACAGGTCTTGAATGTTCAAAGAACGCACTAATTGAATAATAGGGACCGCAACAGTGTTTATGTGATGCTCATAGGTCGCCGGACGGCTTGCGAGCGTATATGTGATAGGGTATTGTTATACTACGACGCATCGACGTGAAAAAAAGACGGAGACGAATTCAAAAATGTATACATCTTGTCGCTGTTAATTTTCTTTTCGGCCTTTTCTTTTTACCGCTTAGTAAATATACGACCCAGCATGTATGATTACCTACTACTACAAATAAAAGCTGTGCTACATCATATTTTTGGAAGAGCCATCTACGACAGGAAGTGCAAGCATCATCAGCCAAAGCGATTCGAAGGTTGCTGACATAGTAGCTTATTTCAGATATAACGCGCACTTATGGTACCGATAGCACCGCATGTGTCAAGTGTGGACAAAATGAAAACTGGTGAACGCGTGTGGGTGGTGGTACGCGACAGCCGCGAGCAGGTATATCCTAGGGTTCGTTTTTGGGGACCTGATTCACAAACATATTTGCGAGATCTCGCATCGTGTTGTGCAGCGGCTGAAGTATGTACTACGTGGAGATGAGCATGTTAAGCCATTTGAGGCGCGGCAGCTCACCTTGCATCGTTCTCTAGGCGCCGTGCGCCGGCTGCCTCTGTCGTTCAGGGACGGGGCGAGTCGCGCGTAGTCTTGCGAATGATGCGATCATATTTCAAGTGCCAGCTCCTCGGCAAACCTAGGCACATATCCCAAGCGGGCAATGCAGGAAGAACCGACGCTCACACGGCGCAAAGATTCGTTTGCTGCCACGGTGGTAGCGTTTGTCTACGTGCACGCTGGCTGTCTCAGCATTTGACTTGACAATCATCGGGAATATTCAGGTTGTCTCGGAAGTCCAACACATGTGACCTCGACGTTGTTTCCTCTCTCGAACGGAGCTAGCTGGCTGAGCTCTGGTTTCCAGCGAATTGCCAGAAGTCCGAAAATTGGGGATCCCAACTGTGGCTGAGCAACGAGCTTGCGCAGGCGGTATGATGACATCATTGCGCTTTTGCCACGCTTGCGGAAGCAGGCTACTATTCGGCGGGTGCTCGCGAGTCCGTGATCGCAGCGAAAACGCAGAAAGTGTGGAAGCATTCTTTTTTAACACGAAAGTGTTTTATGTCGGGGTCTACCACGGCCCAACTGACGTATTTCCGTCACGAATAAGACGTTGTTATATGTACAAGGCCTCCCTTGTTTTAGATGCGAAGCATCTTATGCTCGGAGCTTTCTATGTCCATCCCGCGTCCCGCGTCCGGCCACTTTCATGAAGTAGGGAAGCACCCATTATGCGAACCAGAACACTGTAGTAATATGAAGGCCGTCAACCACTACCACAGTCATCAGAGTCATGGCCGAGAGCACAGAGAGGCTGCTTAACAATCGCTAGGCAGGTGGTGTCTGTCGCCCAGGTTGACCCCATTCCTTGATCTTGCTTGGTTGTGTTTGGAGGGGGCTTAGTCCGTCCCTCCTTCCCGCGTCCCACACCCCCGTAGCGCATGCACGTCCCCTCCCCCCTCTCTCTCCTCTCCTACGGTCCCCCCCCGTCCTCTCCTCTTGGAATCCTCTACGGATCGGCGCGCACGACAGGTGGTGTGACAGCTGGATACTCCGCGGGGGGGCGCCAGGGTAGTTCCGCGGTATGAAAATGACGGAGCGCGCGCGCCTCATTCTCTCTCCTGTGCAGCGCCGCGATGAGCGCCCGGACCACTGCCATGAAATGAGAGCGGCGACGTTCCTCCTGCTCAAGCTAATTATCTCCCCGCTGCTTCGCATCCACACATGGTTCCCTGTAGCGGGAGATGGCGAATTTTTTCTTTAGTCTTCTCCTTCTTCCCTCCTCTCTTTTTCTTTCTCCCAATTTTTTTCATCTCTTTGTAGCATATGCTGCTTTCTCTCGCTGCTGTATCTTTCTATGTCTTCGCTGTTCTTTCTGTTTTTATCATTTTCTTCCGTTTCTTTCTGTCTTTCTCGCTGCCTATTTTTCTCTGTCTCTTTCTTCCACTTGCTTTGTGCCTTTCTCTCACTTTATGATTCTTTATTGGTCTCTTTTTTTTCTATCTGTTTTTTTTATATCTACTTTTGGGGCTGTTTCTTTCCATCTCTTTTTTTTCCTTTTTTCTTCATGCTTTCTTTTTTTCTCTGCATACCCCGTTCTTTCGCCCATCCAATTTATTGCACACCACGCCGGAAAAATTCGCGCAGAGAGAGAGAGACAAAGTGCACACCCGGCACATATGCTCGGCAAGCGAAGCAGAAGATGTAGAAGATGGTAAAGGACGGGCGCGCCGGCGTCTACCTATTAAGGTAGACACCATTCATGATGATGATAGTTTATGAAAAAGCGTTGGCGGAACAACTAAGAGCTTAACAGCTCTGCTGTAAAACACAAAGCTCTCGGCGTGATACGTGATTTCACAGAGTGTTCGGCTTTTAAGAAGCAGTGTTTCCGTACCTTGGTCTCGGAATTTTCGTTCTGACATATTTTACATTCTTCATAACTCCAAAGGTCTAGATAATCACATTTGAAAACAATACCACTTCGAATCATTGTTCTTAAATGCGTCTCTTCTATGATGCTCATGGGAAAATGTCAACGTTTGCCAGGAGCGTAAGTTTGAACAGTACGGTCAGTCAGACAGTATACGTCACGGCAGTGTAAACGTAAAAAAAATATCACATTCCTTTTTCCCAGCATATAGCAACAACGTATCTGTTAAAAACACTTTGGTGAGAAATGATGTCACACGTGGTTAAGCAATTTAACAACTGTTGTGGACGTCACGTCGAGATCCACGTTTGAATGTGAGGGAGAAGGAGGAAGGAAAAAACAAGCGGAAGGACAGGGAGGTTAGCCAGTTCTTAGGCCGGCTGGCTACCCTGTGCTGGGGAGGGGGTAAGGGGAATAAAAGATAGAAAAGAGATGTTACAAAAAAAAACCGACAGCAAGAGAAGGAAAATTCAGGGAAATGCGAATACGCGTATTGCTGAAGTCTCTCTAAGACCAGTGGCCCGCAAAAAAAACGTAATAATGCTTTTAAAGCCTTTTGGGCTAAGGACGGGCTCGACCAGCGTCCCAGAATGTTTTGTCCCGACAATGGGCGATTATCCACTCCGTCTAGTGCACCAGAAAGTTTTTGTCATCGCGCATTGATACGGGAACACTGACACAATAGATGGGCGATCATTTCTTCGCAATTGCAGTTATTGCATGCAGAGTTGCTGGCCATTGCAATAAGAAAGGAGTATGTATGGATTTGTGAAGGCCACGCCAAGCCACAGGCGGCAGCGAAGTCACCTCAGCTCGACATATTCCCGACGGAAGACGAAGCTTGAAATCGCGATCCAAGTTGTGCAGACGAGCGTTCGTGAATTCCTATCGAGTTCCTCTGTGCGAGTGTGAGGTCACGTGCCAGCGAACGACGCCTTGTACTTGCTTTGGTTCTTGAGAACGGTATCGCTGTAGAGTGGCCACCGTCATGGGCGGCGTCATCTGAGCTGTCGTTACGGAATATAAAACAATGACCTGGTATCCACTGATACCCTATTCTATGTTGTTGCTCGATTGCATGGCGGTGAAGAAGCCTTATTTCAGCAAATAACTGCTCATTAGTTCCATAATGGAATGGCGACATAAGGCATTGAAAAAACATGGCTTTGAGTCCGAGCAGATGAACCAAGCATGCGAAGGTTCTTCTACTATAAACTCTAGTGCTGCACAGATGGCGGCAACTTCTGCAGGCGTCGAAGACGCCAAACGCAATGTCTTCACTTTTATGGGGACGGACTTCGGGCAATAAAGCTTACTGAAGAAACAGAGCCATCCGCGTAGATGTGAAGGCGTCCGCTGTGCTTCTCATGCAGGAGCAGTAGTATGGTATGTTAGAAGGCAAGTGTTGTATTCAGTTTTGGTTTCGCTTTTGTTCTTGCTTCCCCAGGGGGCGCATTTATTCATTGCTATATAAACCATGTAACATAGTCAATAAAGCAGTTCTTGTTTCATACATCGTACGGCTGGAGAGAGAGAGAGAAATAACATTTATTTATACATCCGGCGTGTAGGAAGTCCCCGGCCTCGCAGGGCGCGGATGTTCCCTATCTTAAGATTACGGCTATTAGAGTCCGAGTCTGGCTCCCCTCCTTAGATATTACATTGGCGACGAGGATGTCGTAAACGTACCCCAAGCACCTGCGCACCGTCCGTGCCGCCCCAACATGAGTTTCCCCGGGCTCGCTCCGCCGCCGTTCTTCCTTGCGACGCCCGACCGGCCGCCACTACACTGGGAGCAGTGGGAGCAGATGTTCAACGTGTACCTGGTGGTGTCCGGGGCCACTGAGTTCGCGCCAGAACGACGCAAGGCCATCCTTTTACATTGTTTGGGGGGCGGAGGGCCAGCGTATTTATCAGACCTTACCTGCAGCGTCGACCGGCGCAGCACCGGCAGTGCCAAGCGCCGCAGCACTCGCCGTTAAGGACGGGGATCAGTCTGCCGCAGCCACTTCTGACGAATACGACACTGCACTCGCGGCATTACGGCACCACTTTTCGACGTCGTGCAACGTTGTCATCGAGCGTCTTCGTTTTCACCGCCGCCGTCAACACTCAGGCGAGTCCGTTCATGACGTTGTTGCCGCCCTACGGGAGCTAGCATGACACTGTTCGTTCGTTTCTCAAGATGATCCTCTGCGGGATCAATTTGTTGCCGGCAGAGCTTCCAACCGTGTACGTGAACGGTTATTGTTTGAGGGTACCCTCACTTTCGTTCGAAAGCTCGGTGCGAATTGCGCTCCAATTTGAGCGAGCAGCTGACGAGCTAAAGGAATTTTCTCCTTCGGTCGACCAAGTTTCAGTGCAGCGTCGCCGTAAGAAACCCTCGCATTCATCGCAAAAGAGCAATTCATAGCCGGCAGCCCGTTTTCAGGAAAAGTAATGGGGGCAATACACTCCAACGTAACGCGGCCGCGCGCGTCATGGCGACGTTACGTTGGCGAAAATGCGACGATCTATAGTCCGGCGGCACCTATCGTCGATGCGAGCGGCGGCAGCTATCGCACTCGGACGTCGTCCGGCGCCGAATGCAACCGACTGCATTTCGCGCCGACCGCGCGAAGGTTGTTACGCCTAGCGCCCTCTCTCGTTGAGGTAGAGACTCGCTACTCGGCGAGCTCAGTCAGAGCAAGATCGCCTCTTCGCAAGTACAGTGTACTAGAAGGGGAAGTGTGCCGTGCGCGGCGCGATCCAATGGAGGCGAGGGCCCCCGCAGCGATGAAGCAGCTTGGGTACGGCTTGTGGGCGCAGGGGGGCGCTGTGAGCTATAGGAGCGTGTGTGTTAGCACGTGTTGCTTTGCCAGTTTGTGCTGTTTACGCGTGAGTGGTGTCTCGTTGCCCGTTCTTCTCGACACATTGTGCGGTACTTCAGTGGTGAATTGGTGGTGGTGTCTTCGCTTGTCTACGGCAATGAAAAAGAAATGGCGGGGAGACGGCGGGACAAGCGAGACGGCTTCTGTTTTGTGCCAAATTGTAACAGCGGTTATCGCTCGTGTAAAGAGGCGCGCTCCTTGTTTCGGGTGCCGCTGGAAGCTGATCGCCGGTCACGAAATATCAAGAGGGGTGATCGAGTCCTCGACGACAGCAGCGTTGTTTGTGAGCGGCACTTTGAAGCAAAGTTCATACAGCGAAGGTTTCAGACGACCATCAACGGTAAGGTCATTGAGATCCCCCCTCGACCGAACACTCTTAACGAAGGATGCCATTCCGACTATTTTCCCGGATACTCCTAAGTACATTTCAAAGTCGCTGCCAAAGAAACGGAAGGACCGCAACCTTTGCTATCAGGTTCTCCCCAAACAGAAGCGAAGACGAGAGTGCAACACGTTGTCAGCAGTTGCGTCAAACGACGTTGACCGTGACAGTTCAGTGGTTAATGTTCCTGAACAGGAATGTCAAAGATTGTCAAACGATGTTTGCGGAGACAGTTCAATTGATAAAGCTCCTGAACAAGAATGTCAAGGACTCTCATTTTCAAAGCTCACCATTCCAAGTGCGTGGCCGGAAATTTTCCTGCCGTGTGTTGGAGACTCATTTCATTATGCTGAGTTAGAAGCCGATGCTGTGGAGGATTGCAAGTTAGCATCGAAGAGATTCGTTCGGATTATGAAACAAGCTGGTGAAAGTGCTGCAATCGCCGAAGTACTTATCAGAGGAAAAAAGTGGCGTCAAGAGGAACTCGCAGCACGAGAGGAGGCAGAGGTACTGATCCACCACGTAAGCAAGTTGACTTTGTGCCCTGGCGTGGGAATGGAGCATTTAGCTGGCAAATGCCCGTAGTTTAATGGGGTGTTCTTTGCGAAGAACTGCACACTTGTAGGAGATGACATCGGTGCTTGTGTGCGCTGTAAATATCAGAAGAGGCTAATACTCAACCAGCTTTCCAGAAGATGGTGTAAGATGGTCAGACCTGGACTGGCAACACTGTGTTCTGGCGGGCGGCGGCAAGCGGTGGGTCAAAGGCTGACAGAACCCTAAAAGACGGAGTCACGGAGGCGCGCACATGAAGGCTCCCTATTTCTGGACGCCGTCCAGCGACACCTTGTGTCATTTCCCTGAAGTACTTGAAGTGGTATTCATGATCGCTTTACCGTAGTTCCTGCACGAGGTGGTGGTACTCCCCGTACAACGGGCGTCGGTCGAAAATCTCTCTAATATAGAGGGACCTTTTCCTCTTGCGTCGCAGGCGATGGATCAAGAAAGCGAGCAATACGTTCCTTCACGCGGGGTATGTCCACGCCATCGCAGAAAAAGATTGCGAACAAACGAGAGAGCACCCAAAAAGACAACACGCGAGATTGGCGCGTACCTGGAACTAGGAATCCTTTCGTGGCGCGCCGCTCGGAATGCGCATTGTGCGCATGCACTGCTTTGGCTGCGGCCGCTGCATCGGGCCGCGTCGCGTTGGAAACAGTTAGAGTATAGACGATTTTCCGCAGCGGCGCACGGGCCCTGCCATGTTTGATCACGTGACCGTAACTGGCCTTCCCCCCAGCCAGTTGCACCAGCCACCGCATTGGGCCAGTGAAGCGGCCGTGGCCGTAAGCGCCAGCAGCTGGGGTTAGAAGCCAACATGGCAGCACCCATGCAGACGCGACCGCCCGCTTCGATCCGAACTCGCGCTTGCTACTCGCCCACTGTCTTCTCGTTTGGCAACGTGATTTCTCCAGCCTGTCCGTTTACGAGGGATGCGATGCGGGCTTGTTGGTAGCACATCTTCAAAAGGTTTCTTTGTAGCGCACATAGACGACAGGACAAAAGGAAGACACGTATAGACACACTGGGCGCTAACTTCCAACACAGTTTATTCTCGGAAACCAGGTTACATATATGCACTCGCCTTACTAGTCACAGCCACGTGGTCATGGTGAACAAAGCAAAAAAACAAAAAAAAAACATTGGAAAGTCACGGCATGCGCAGATACGCTAATTCTTTTGCTGACAGTGTCAACGACGGTTTGGCTAACACACATATCTCCAAGTGCAGGAATCTGTTCGGCTTCTATTATCAGTCGCGTTATTTCACATTTGCTCCTAGCTGTTATTTTGGTGTTTTCAAAAAGAGGGGAACATTGATGCAGATTACAATGTTGCGCGAGAAAACCATCACTTGCGATTTTTCCAACTTTATTTTTGTGTTCACGCAACCTATCATTAATGCATCTTCCCGACTGCCCAACGTAACACTTGCCGCATGTTAACGGAACGCTGTAGATTACTGACGTCTTACATTCAACAAACTTATTCCTGTGTTTTACTTTGCAGTTCGGAGCACTTTTCTCGCAAAAGAATTAGCGTATCTGCGCATGCCGTGACTTTCCAATGTTTTTTTTTGTTTTTTTGCTTTGTTCACCATGACCACGTGGCTGTGACTAGTAAGGCTAGTGCATATATGTAACCTGGTTGCCGAGAATAAACTGTGTTGGAAGTTAGCGCCCAGTGTGTCTATACGTGTCTTCCTTTTGTCCTGTCGTCTATGTGCGCTACAAAGAAACCTTTTGAAGATGTGCTACCAACAAGCCCGCATCGCATCCCTCGTAAACGGACAGGCTGGAGAAATCACGTTGCCAAACGTATATAGCTAGTACGCAAGCGATAGAAGACTGCATATGCACAGGACGTTTGTAATATGCGTTCTATTTGGGCATGCGCTGCTTACTTGGGGTGGTTTCATCCATAAAAAAGGTTTCGATACGTTACAGGCTTGGCAATGCGCGCTCATACATACACCGTAACTCAATAAAGGCGCAACGATAAGTCAACATTTTTTGTCAATGACTTTTTCGTTGATGTAATCAACAGAAAAAAAACCATTGATATATATTGAGCAACGTCAAGACATCTTGCCAAGTCGTTGAAAATCGGTTGATTCAATGAATAGTGACCGGAATGTCAACAACAACTCAATAGTCATTTTTATAAGGGCAGACAAGCGTCAACAAGGTTTCCTACGAAGTGAAGCTCAGAGTAAGTACGCCGCTTTCTTTATAACGTGCCGATCACTAATGCCGGCATGCGTTGATGCTTGAACCAACGTTTTTTTTCTGTGCACACTAGCTTCGTTTACATGCCATGTGTTTACATAGTAGATTTTGAGGGAGCGCTGTCGCACCGGCGAATGGATTTCACAGGTGCAGCCACGCGAATGGTCAGCGTTGGTAAAACTTTGAAACCAGCACGATAAACTTGCGAAAAAATATGAAAGCAGCTTGCACTAGTGGCGCAAGACTGAGTCACTGCGGAGCTGGTGGTCACCTAGCTTGTCACAGCAGCTTGCCTACGTTTTTGCGAGGTTTTGCAACGTATTGCTAAGTGTTGCAAAATGGCGTTAGGTTTTACGTGTTAATACGCGGTTTTAGGCGGGAATATGGCACGTGAGTAGATACGAGAATTCGTGATTCTTGCGAGAACATTTCACGTGCTTGGTTACGTAACTGTGCTTCGTTCCAGCGGGAACAATCACGTGATTAGTTACGTGATGTTACGTGGTTTTGTTAGGCTACAGAAAAGTGGTAGAAGCAAGGAATTATATAAAGGGTATACATATTTACAATTTTCACAGTTTGAAAGCAAATGCTAACAGTAGTCATATATATTGCTTGAAGATCAAGTGCTTCACTGAAGTCCATGCGGAAGCTTGAGGATCGGACCCACGCACTAGGCTTGGAAAATTTTTTTAAGTGCGATAAAACTACAATGAAGCAGCACCAACATATATTCGCTAATTTCATGCAAAAGAAAACATAGCAACCAGTAGTCAGCACCACCAACAAGAAAAAGATGACAAAACGCGAAAGAAAAGAAAACGCAAAAGCCTTCAATGTTCAGAGGTGCCATGTTGTACAGTCGAGTGCATAATTTTAGAGACCACGGGAGCGCGTGCCGAGGCGCGTCGCTGCGCCTTCTGGCGGCTGCACGGCTCTGTCCGGGAGCGCGTACTGCGCACGCTCGTCCCATATCACCCGGCAGCCTGTCCTTTCGCTCGTTTCAACAGCGCGCATCTCGAAACGTGGCGGACGGTGCAAGGTGTCACTTCTGTAGTCGCTGTGAAGACAATGAAAAAAGCCGAGCGCTAATGTGACGACAGCACATCATTTGCGGGTTTCGGCGATGCTGCACATAGTGCACGTTACTCCTAGGCGATCCGCGGCGTGATCACATTTTGAATGTCGAGTTAGGCAATCAATAAGCTCAGCCAGCAGTGTTGCCTTTTGCGCTCTCATTCGCCGAACTAACACACGTAGTAATACTCGGTCCAAATATCATGTGTCTATGAACATGCATGAAACCACCAAACGTCCAACAGCTGCAGAAAAGAGCCGAGGAAGAAAGGTGAAAACAAACTCGGTTTATTAAGGATAAATCCTTTATTAAGGCCGCTGCGGTGGTGCAATGGTTTCGATGCTCGGCTGCTGACCCGAAAGACGCATCTTCAAGTCTAGTCGCGCATGCCGTATTTCGATAGAGGAGAGATACTTGAAACTAGTATACTGAGTGGACGTTAAAGAACCCCGAATGAGCAAACATTCCCAAGACGTTACTTTGGTGGAGCTCTATGTCATATCTATATAATAAAATTTATTTCTCTCTCTCTATCGTGGTTCTGTCACGTCGAGAGCCCGCACTTATTATTGGTAGGAGTCGAGCCTCGACCCAAGAGTTTCTAGGATTCGAATTTCAGATATTCATGTGTCGTCTTCTACTACTCGAACCATAAACCCCGATTGAAGTCAACTCATTAATTGGATGCATTATAGTAGATTAAGACAAGTAAGCGTGAATTAATGCGGATTGAGACGTGCAAGAGATGTCATAGGCTTTCACTTTCGAGTATTTTCATATTTGGGGGGTATCTGGGAATGTTTTTTCCGGAAACCAGAGAAAATCACGAAGGTTGAAAGGGGCGTCACCGCTTTCAGTATTTCAATAGAACTCTACCCATGACATATGCACGGAACATTCTCGAACGCGAAGTAGTCGGGAATTGAGACTGCCTCCATTAACATCCGTCGCTCGAGCATCAGCGTGTATTCTGGTATTCTGCTGCATCAAGGAAGAAAGCGTATTGCATGGCGCGCTCGAGCCATGCTATTACATTAGAGGCATTTTCGCCGCTATATTATCGCTCGGGAGTACCGGTGCTTGCACAGCGACTGCAGAAGTGGCACCTTGCGCCGTCCGCATCGTTTCGAGATGCGCGCCGTTGAAACGAGCGAAAGGGCAGGCTGCCGGGTGATATGGGACGAGCGTGCGCAGTACGCGCTCCCGGACAGAGCCGTGCAGCCGCCAGAAGGCGCAGCGACGCGCCTCGGCACGCGCTCCCGTGGTCTCTAAAATTATGCACTCGACTGTACAGCCAATATGCATATAGTTGAGGCGAGCGCACCACGAACATTTTGCACCGATGATCGCATTTCAGTGCCATCAAAAGATAGAATACAGCCGATTCCGTGCAGCCCACGTGGGATTGCACAGTGCTTTTGTAAAGGAACCGTCATCTGCTCCACATTATCTGGCTTCGCGCTTTGCGCCATTCGTTTTCCAAGAGAGGGATGGCGTCTCATCAGTTACAACAACCTCATGTTCATTATAGCATCCAGAATGTAGGCCAGGCGACCAAGTGTAAACGTAGTAGCATTCGCTGAAAACGTAGCGACATAAATGGAGGAATAAAAACATGGTAATCGTACTAAAACTGCCGTAAACAAAGCGCGATTGCTTACCTTCTGCATCGTACAGCCGCAATCCACCTCCTCCGCCGCTCTTGCCCATGAAACAGCACCGGAAATTTGCAAAAGTGCGTTCCTAGGCGAGTTTTTATGTGTTTGAGCAGCGGATAACGCAGCAGTTATTTCTCGACATCGCTGAAGGCCGACAGAATTGTTAAATCACGACGAAAATCACATCCTTCCGTGCACTCGCCTAAACGCTCGCGGGAACACTTCTCGCCAGAGCCCACCAACGCTTCTGACCCGTGGCGGCAGGTGGCGTCGTCGGCGCTTTGCGCATCGCATTAAATCTATGGGGTATAGACGCAAAGCTTAATATACCATGGTATTCAGTAAAGCAAATGAACGCGACAGCGAATGTGGGGAAGTCCACGTTTGCAGATTTATTCACTTATGTCCATCCAAATGCCAGCAGAGCTTGGTGTGCAAAGGCGGCAGCTTCTTCGGACGCGTCCACATAGGCGGGAGAGCTACCAAGTATTTTCCAAGCACAGCCCTAAAAAATAAAGACATTGAGAAATGTTTAGTCAACGGCAGGGAGGTTAACCTGAAGAAAATTTTCGGCTAGCTACCCTGCACTGGGGAAGGGGTAAGGGGGGAATAGAAAGGTAAGCAAGGAAAGAAAGGGAGAAAATGTGTAAAAACACTATTGAAATTGAGAGAAAAAAACACGCACACTCACACTCAAGCAGCACAGTGTCATAGACGTTTAGCGAGTCCGCTAAAGAATTCCGCCAAGCATAAGTGGAAGGTACTCAAAAGTTTAATAAGCCACAAAGTAAAGCGAAAAGTATGGAATTCAGAATAGGCTCGTATATCATTTCGGGGCTTGTTAGATACTTTCTCGGGAATATATAAAATGATAAATCTATTCTGCGCACTTAAATCTTACATCATTGACACTAGAGAACACAAGCCACCAAAAATGTTTGATGACGTAAGCCACTGTTACCCAATAGTACGGCAAAACTAGCCAATTTTCGCAATCATTTACCGTAGTTAACCAACATTGCGTCGCAACAGCCAAATGTACCTTCTATTTTGCCCGATATTAGTACTCGAAGTATCTACTTGCTGCTGCCGAGGCAACAGGACACCTGTTGCCAGAGTTAGTCAATAAAGTTAGGTGACATTAGCCAAGCCGGAATGAGTCAAGATGACGCAGGGCGGGCCGGTGTTTCAGTATGCGAGAGAAAGCGGTAGGCCAGGAGGTTTTTAACAACTTGCGGCTGAGTATGGCCACATATTCTGGCTAATATAGCGGCCAAAGGCTATGGTATCACACACGCAATTAATACAGATTTATTTATCGCCACATTCTAGAAACACGACTCAAGGGATTGTGGAAGCGATCTAACAGAGAAATTTAGTTACTTCGGAATGCTAAACAGTTGAAACTTCATTTAAGGAAGTGATGAGGGCACTCGAATTATTTAGGTAAATCGGGAGGTTGTTCAATCGAGGGATATATTTCTCGGTTCTCCGAAATCTCAGACATGATAAGTAGCGTCACCCGAAAGCTACCGCGGCATTTTATTTGCCCCTGAACACCCGCCTGCGCTAGCGAAAAGTTCGCGGGCAGCCCGAGCATGAAATCCTCCCATCTCCTTGCGATACAAGCGAGGTAGACGGTCACGGGATGCTAGGAGAAGCGGCCGGATATTGAAAGACGACGAGAAAGAATGCTGTCAAAGGGCGAGCTTGCTTGAAAAACTTTTATTGCTGGTGCATAGGGAGGAAGTTTGAGGAGGCCCAGAACGGGCCACCCCTCACAATCACTAGGTGGGCTCCTCAATTACAAGGAGCCCATTGGCGACCGCCGCAACTCGGGCTCTGTCGACCAGGGCCTTCTGGCTCTCCAGGTCGGCGCATCCGAGCAGGGCTGCCTCCCCCAGTCCTCCCGGGTGGGGTTCGGTTTTGGGGCGAGTTTCGGGGTTGATTGGCATGCCCACACCATGTGGAAAATGTCCGAAGACGTCTCCGCACAGTGCGGGCACTTTCCTGTACAGGCCGGATCAAAGTGTTTCAAAACTGCCGGGCACAGCAGTGTTTTGGTGTAAAGGCGGAGGAGTGTGCGCTCCTCTGCCTTTGTAAGGCCCTTACGGGGCTTAGGATAAATTGTGTGGCCGAATTGGTATAATTGAGTAATCTCTCGAAAAGTGAAGGCCGGATTGGGTTCGGGATCCATTTCGGAAGGGTCGAAAAGCCTTGCCCGGAGAGTCAGCGCGCGGGCAGCGGCGTCAGCCGTTTCGTTGCCTTCGAGGCCCGTATGAGCAGGAGCCCATATGATCGTTCGGGACGAGGGGGGCCCCGACGTAACTACTATTTTGGAGGATGCGATACGCAAGGTGAGGAATCCACCCCTGTTCAATGTTTCTGCAGGCCCCTCTCGAGTCGGTGATGATGACGCGCGAGTCCAGGTCTGCGGCGGCTAGTGCGATGGCGACTTCTTCCGCGTGTGTTATGTTTGGAGCTCTGAATGTTAGGCCATTCACTGCAACGTTTTGGTGGGATGACTGCGGCCGTGTACCACCCCCCATGGTGAGGGCTGGAGGCGTCCACGTAAAAAATAATTCCGTGTTTGTTCCCATAGTGGCAGGGCCAGTGCCTCCGCCCGCGCAAGGCGCCTGCCACTGTGGTCGTCACGTGTCATGTTGGCGGGAAGAGGGCGCACGTGCAGGGCGTATCTCCAGACTTCGGGGATGCGTACGCGTTCTTCCGTCAATGTTCGGTGGTGGATGTGTAGCCGGGCTAATAGGCGGCGTCCCGACGTCGTCTGTGAAAGTCTTGTGTATTGATTAGTCAAGTGTGCCTCCCGAAGCTCTGCGAAAGTATTTACCATCCCCAGGCCCATGAGGCGCTGGTTGGAAGTGGTTATTGGGAGATCGAGGGCACGCTTGTATATTTTCCTGAGAATCACCTCAAGGGCGTTCTCGTGAAATTTGCGCAGGTGGAGGTAAGGAGTCGAGTAGAGGACTCGACTGGTCACGAATGAATGCGCCAGCCGCAAGGCGTCTTTGCACCGTAACCCCCCGCATTTGTTGGAAATCCGGCGGACCATCCGGCCCACCTGGTCCCCCCACCTTACGCAAGGCCGAGCAAGAAAGTTCGAAGGATGCAATCTGTGTCATCTGTCGCATAATCCATTAAATAACGAAAGCGACCACCGTGTTCGTGTGGACGTTTTTGCAGGGACAACAAACCACTACACGCAGGTCCCGTTTGATGTGTAAAAACGCTACCGCCTTTGGCGTGCGGCCTCGTCAATACAAAAGAAGTGTCGTAACTAGGGTGGCCAGATGATTTAAGGGGACACCGTTACAGCACTCTTCCGAAGGAAAGCCATCTAGTGAAATTTGAAGGAAATCACTGCCTTTTCGTTTATTTATTTCCGGAAAAAATTCGTTAAATTGAGTCCAGCACCACGAAAGCTTCGTGATTTCAAGTTCATGACAACATTGAACCCTCTGCGTACCTGCCGGAGAATGGAGATTGCTTGTTTGAGATCGGGAATTTCTTAAAATAGGGTTTCGTTAGATGGAATCTTAACTGTATCTCGAAACTGATGTTGTCTTCTAACGTATTTCAGCGCAGTATTTCCAAAAGTTTCTCGCTCCGAAAGTTCTTTCCGCGTTGCGGAAGGAAGGAAGCAGCAACCCCGCTCGAAGAAGCGTCAATTACGTCGACTTCTAGCTTTTCTGAAGGAGAAACAAAAAAAATGAGTTATTCCGGAGCATCAATGCGCCCCTTAAACGTAATTATTAATAACGGAAGTGCGGAAGCTAAGCATAGCACACTGTATCAAGGGAGCTATGAACGAACGTATGCTCCTTCTCCTTAGCAGCGGTATACCTCCTTAAGCTTTCTTCGCCGGCAAGTCGAGTGCACTACTGTTTCGAACTGAACCTTCTGCCAGCTGGTGGAGGCCGAGGAGATGTTTCTGGCTGTGCAAATACCGTTGCCAACGCAACTTGCCAAAGCTATCTCCACACTTTGGTTTCTAGGATGCTTACTTGTTTCCGCATGGTTAGTTTAAATACCTTACCACAGCTTTGATGACTGCAACCTTGTATTCTTCTGTGAAGTTGAGACGAGTGTATAAGGGATGACTCTGTGGACGGAAAATTATCAACATCATGCCCTAAATGCTGCACGAATAGTAACAAACGAATACACTATAACGACAGTACTCTCTCTATAGTTTCCACGCAGCTGAAGCTTTGTGATTTGCTCGGCTTGTATTCACTACAGGTGAAGCTATATTAGAACTACAGACAATACAAATCAGTTACTTTCTCATGTATAACAACATAATTTCAGTAATGAAAATTTATACTCACATTATTGCGAACCGGTCGTAACATACAATCGGCTGACTGAAACACAAGAACAGGTACCGCGTTGTTGGCATTTTTTTTCAGGTTACACTGCCATCTGATCTCTTTGACTTACTCGCCGCAGAGAGCACGTGTTATTAAATGCAGACAGTAGTATTCCAAAGTATTCCTTATAGTATAGTATGAATTAATCCTTCTTAAGTACGGCCATGCATTCCTTAAATGTTGTCTTTGTTTCCAGAAAACTGTCTGGTTCCCATTGCCCTACCGTGAAAATGAGGGCAAGCAAAGCTTCGCGATTGGAAGCCTTATCTACTATTGTATTCTATTCTTCCTTTCTTTCTTTCTTTCTGTCACACTCTCTTTCTTTCACTTATTCTGTCTTTCATTATTTTGCACTCCGCACTATTTTCAGAACAAATATGTGGACGTCGTGCTTCAAGGGGTTAGAGACACGTCAACCTGATAAATAATACCCTGTTTCATTTGATAAGGCAGATTTGTGCAATATTACTATTGGCCGCAACTAGAAGGGGAAGAAAGCCAGCCAATAAAACTGCTGTATTCAAATCTTCATCCTCGGCTATTTGTGCTAGCCTGTGTGAATGTATTGTGGCCATGCATAGCTCCTTTTATTCGCTTGTATGTGCAACCACATATTTCAAGAAAGAAGAACATACCGCATTGAGGGTTTCCATGCGTATCAACGGCTTGCATACGTTATATTGAGCGCATGCCACCAGCATCACCTACAGGAGAAGACGGATCTTTCTTGAACATCGTGTAACAAATTGTGCCAGAATACCAGAGCTGGTGCATTACGCCTAAGTGCCACTGTTCTGTCCAATAAATTCTACACCAAATGTGGGATGCCTTTCCAATAACGCCACGTGACGTTAAAGGGACTGTCTACCACTTGGAAATATTTGTCTGATTGTGGCGGAAATGAGAAGATCGTTCACCACATCGGTGGCAACGAACATGCTTTTGTCTCATATGAAAGGAAGTATAATTTCATGGGGGGAAGGCGACAAAGAATGACCGCTATCGTCACCCAACAGCGATGTGGATCAATCTACCGGCACATTGTAAAAACTTTGCAACGCGAACAGGACGGAACACACGAAGAGGACACAATACGAGCGCTGTATTGTGTCCTCTTGTGACGTCACACCTTTCGGACACATTTTAGGGCATATGGGTGTAAACCTTTTTTCGACAACACTGACATTTTGCTGAAACATAAAATAGAGGGGCACGGGAACATGCACAAGCTTTTTTTTCATTACAGACATGGGTGATGATTGTACATCGGAACCGTCTGTTTGTCTACTAGATTGTGAAGTACGTAAGCTCAACGAATTATTTGATGTCACGTTACTTTCTGCGCATGCTAATGTTGGTTTTCGGGCGGGTGTGTAAATTTTCGTTTTATTAAACTTCAGTTGATACACAGTGCTCGTATTGTGTCCTCTTCGTGTGCTCCGTCCTGTTCGCGCTCAAAAAGTTTTTACAATGTATCATTTCCAACTCACCCACCTCTCTACTTTACAGCAATCTACTGGCAGGAAAGCAAATACTCGCAGGCAGACCCATTTTGGTTTAAAAAAAAACATGTGTAACTTCAAATTGTATTTTACGCACTGAAATCAGCGTTTGGTTGCGAAAGAGTCATTTTTGCTTTTTTTTCCCCACGCGTTCAAAGAGGCACTCGATGGCGCTGCCGGCGGCGTGTTCGCCTGTCTGGATGCCTACGGCGGAGAAACGCGAGCACCGCGTCCGGCGCCGCTCATGAAGAACAACACAAAACTGTCTTCGGCGAATAGCAGCAAGACGGACGTCAGGGAATTTCCGAACTATGGCTGTTAGTCCACCGTAATCTAGTAACGTTGTGCTAATCGTCATGCGTATGGTGCACACCAGTATTCACCGAGGTTCTACATTGAAGGAGATTTTCCCATCACGTTCCGCTTCACCAAGGCGTCCGTGCTGGCTCTTATATCGCATATGCAATGCAGAACACCTAACATCGCTGAAAGACAGCAGGGACATTCTGTTCTATTGTGAAGCATGTCTCATGTTCGTTTTAGTAGCACGTACGGCATGAGTGCAACCACTAAAATTTGTTTCACAACGCCGGCGTACCAGTGTTGCTGGGACAGACCAACTTTTCCGATCACTGCGGTGGTTTTTCAAGCTGACTAAATAAAGCTGGAGAAACCGTTGTAATAACACTTTATCTGGCAATTTGCGTGCTTCGAAATACCACTACGGTATTTGTTTTATTTTCAAACAACACTTGATGAAGCTTGCAAAAACTGCACGCGGTTTCAGTTTTCGACCTTAACCGGCGCTACAATCGTCATCGCCTCCACCAACCGGTGTTGCAGGCATTCATCACACCAATCAAAAGAGACCAAACGAAGATAAAAAAATTCTGTTTTAAAAATTTCTACACACCTTCCAGAGAAAGCACTGCAAGGTTTAACACTTGCAGACGGTACGCTTTTTGTTGCGATAGAAAACAGACAAGCGATGAAGGACGGTAGACAGTCCCTTTAACGTCGACTTGGTGTCGTCTTACGTAGCTCACAGACATGAAGTTATTTAGCACAATTAAAAGGTTCTAAACGAATTAGTAATATGTGGCGAGATCCGACAAAAATATAAAACGTGCAAGATTATTTTGAACAATCACGGTGCTCCAACCAGAAAAGTGAGAAAAATACAAATGTCAGGCTTTTCGCCTGTGAATGAGATTGGCGTAAGCGAAGCTGGTCGTAAGGTACACAGCAGACTTTTAATTCGTTGGGGTCACGGGCGGGGTAATGCTTACGTAAAACTTCAAACGCGTTGCGTCGTTATTCGGAAGGGTATCGGACTGTTGTGTAACACTCAGTGATGAAGCCACAACCAGGTCACACACACACTGCAGCTAGCCCCGAAGATCGCGTTCAGAAATTCCCGTTGAAACTTAGCTCGCAAAGGGTTTCATGTTCCCTCAACTCGGGATCCGCGGCTTTTCGTTGACAAATGGCGTTGGCTTGAGCAGCCTGGACGAGCGTGTCTGTATGTCAACGACGATCTCTTCACGGGGTAAGTTCGCCCTGCCGTTGATCAAACGCTGCCTGCTCCTCGGCAGAACGCACGACGCCTGGCCCTGCCATCCTAACTAGCCGACTGATCTGAGGCGAAATACCACTACAACGCCAACGTACGCTAGTCAGTACTAGGGGCAAGGACAAGCGCTCACTTATATCTGAACTGTATTGCAAAGAACACACAAAAATGAACAAACCCGCACACGTTGTCAGAATTTCATCCTCGAAATGCATGAGGAGTAAATTAAGAAAATATTCAGATATCAGAATAACGCTGAACCGTCACCTTGAGCGATATACATGTAAGCAAGGTTCTCATCGGTGAAAGCTTCAGAAAGTTGATTAGGAAGGTCGCTGTTTGTATGATCGGCGGCTTTATTCAAAAGCTGCATTTGCGGTTGTTTTGTTGTCCTTCATCTGTTTCTATATTGTCTATATGACGCACGTGTACTTAAAAACAACTCAGCAACCCTAGCCCTTTCGGAGCAACGGCTCCTGAAGCTTCCCGTAAGCTCCCTGGTAGTATTTTTGTGCCTCATTAAAAGTGCTCCTTTACACTCATGCCACTGTTCGTTAAAAAGACTGATGCGCGGGGGGACAGAGCGCTCCAGCGGCATCCAAAACAACCAAAGTGACACGCCACATGACTGCGTACTGCACTCTGATAGGCCGAACGCGAACCGTTCCCGCTCACCCTTGTATCTTTAGCTGCTCTCGTTCGCTCTTTACGACGAGAGACAGCGCGCACCTAGGCTTAACGCATGAAAGGACCCCTAAGGGCTTCCCCATATCCCTGAACGTTAAGGAATGGACCTTAGCATTTGGATCACATCTGCAAGTATTGAGTGCAGTGTGAATGCTATATCCCTGTTTTTTTTATGCCTACTTTCAACATTGGAGCACAGATGCTTCATTCTGAATTAGCTACAAAGGCAAATTTCTCGGTGCCACGCGGAATGAAATTGTAACTGCTGAGTTTTCTATGTACTTTTTTCTATGAACTATTTTCTATGCGACCCTGGGCTAGCAGCGTACTAGGAACTAGGACAAAAGTGTTCTCGTCAAACAGAAAACTCAACCCACTGCTCCAATTCACTGTTCTACCACAGGAAAGTGAAATACTAAACCGCAAAATACAGCGCATGAAAAATGACAGTATCACAATCGCTGGCGAAATCCCGCTGAGCACATACCTTAGCCAACTTCTCAGATGGTATAGTCTTAACGTACGTGAGAAGTTCCTTGTGGCACCCTCGCATGACGTCTCCAAAAAGAGCTTTCGCATGAAGTAGACGAGGTCCAAGACCTGTTGTAATGAAACCGTGATAAGAGTTAGCGCGCATAACAAGGCGCGAGTTTTAGTCCAAAATTTTCAGCTTTCAGAAAGATACACGGTGTGGATTACAAAATCATTTTAAAATTAGTGGTTATGAATGAAACGGAAAAGGCAGAACTGGATGTGCGCTTATAAGACAACTAATAGATCGCTTTAAATAGCTTTCAAGTTATGCATGTCCGCTAGAAGAAGTAAGCTTGAGCTATGGGTTTCCGAAACACAATTACATGGCAACATCACTTCATGTATAGTGATAAGTGGCTTGTGTAGAACATCCTAGCAAGTCCGGTGGGCAGAAAGATAATACTAGAATTAAATAGGCCCCCCCAGTATGCTAGTCAGTCGCACGCAGTAGCGCTACTAGAACGCAGCAAAGCAGCAATGTTGATGTGTCCTCAGCCTGGATAGGGATTTCAAAAAAAAAGGAGCTCTGACTGGCTGATTTCCACGACTTCGTAAATGAAAATACAAGACGTCGGCAAAAGGGAGAGCCACACGTTTAATGAAAATGATATTGGCGCAGTTGGATCAGTAAGCAAAGAAAAAGAAGGGAGCAAATGCTGGACGTTTAACCACGCCCATATCCTGTGTTGTGCACATCGTTTTACCTTATTGTAAAGGCTGATAATGGCACAACAAAGCATCATTGCATGAGTCGCGGTCTTGCTCAAGGTGGAGTTCTTAGCCCCACACTTTCAGATGCGAAGCATCTTATGCTCGGGGCTATGTCCGTCCCTACCTCCCGCGTCCCGCGTCCGGCCACTTTCATGAAGTAGGGAAGCACTCACTATGCGAACCAGAACACTGTAGTACAATAAGGCCGACAACCACCATTACAGTCACCAGAGTCACGGCCGGGAGCACAGAGTGGCTTCTTAGCAATGGCTAGGCAGGTGATGGGTGCAAGCAAAGAATAACATGCACTATCGTTGCTGTCTGTCGCCCAGATTGACTCCCTTCCTTGATCTTGCTTGCATGTGCTTGCGGAGGCTTTGTCCATCCCTCCTTCCCGCGTCCCACACCCCCTCTCCCTCCTCTCCGACACCCCCCTTTCTCTCCTCTAGGAATCCTCTACTCTACGGAGCGGCGCCCGCGTCCCATTGACTCCATTGCTTGATCTTGCTTGCATGCGCTTGCGGGGGCTTTGTCCGTCCCTCCACGCGTTCCACACACCCACAGCGCATGCACGTCCCCTCTCTCTCCTCTCCTACGCTCCCCCCTTTCCCTCCTCTAGGAATCGTCTACTCTATGGAGCGGCGCCCACGTCCCCCACACCCCCCACAGCGCATGCGCGTCCCCTCATCTCATACGGTCCCCCCCCCCCCCCCGGTCTCTCCTCTAGGAATCCTCTACTCTACGGAGCGGCGCGCACGACAGGTGGTGCTACAGCTGAATACTCCGCTGGGGGGCGCCACGGTAGTTCCGCGGTGTGAAAATGAAGGACCACGCGCGCCTCATTCTCTCTCCTGTGCAGCGGCGCGATGAGCGCCCGGGCCGCTGCCGCGAAACGGGAGCGGCGACGTTTCTCCCGCTCAAGCCAGCCATCTCCGCGCTGCTTCGCATCCACACAAGGTTCCCTTTGGCGGAAAATTGGGAAGGTTTTTTAAACCTAGCGCTCCTATGCCTGATTGACGCACTGCCACGATCCAGTCCATCTATCAATATATGCAGATGACATCTTCACCTGGGCGTCAGGGTTTACAGGCCTCCATGTGCGTACCAGGCTTCAGAGAACGGCTACTCTGGCGAGAAAGTATCTTCAAGGACGGACACTAGAGCTGTCATCAAGGAAGTGCTTGCTTGTTGCCTTCACGCATAAGGCGATGGGCCCGTATGTCATTAAAATCAACGGACACACGATTAACTACGAGAAGACCCATGGGTTTCCGGGAGTCATAATTCATCGCGACCTCTCCTGGAGCCCTCACATCGCCTACATGAACACGAAACTCACCATGATCACCCACTTACTAAGGTTTCTTGCTGGAAAATCATGGGGTACACCTGTACGAGCGATGCTGCAATTTTACATTGTTCTGTTTCTCCGTTTTATGCGCTACAGCTTACCTGTGCTTTGTGGGACGCGAAGAACAAAGCGTACGTGCCCTCCTCTCGCTTCAGTCCCAAGCACTGCGAATATGCCTTGGCCTTCCGAGATGCGCATCTACAGCAGCGACAGTTGTCATCGCGCGTGATCATCCAATCACAACATACATCTTCGTCGACACTTTCAGCATGCACATTAGGCATTTCGCTCGGATTCCATTGCGTCACCTCGCCTCACATCACACCTCTAGGTCCCACTCGGCTTTCAGCGGTACTGTAGCTTTGCACGGCCCAGTGCTTCCATCGCACTTCGCGCATACAGCACGGCCGCAGTTACCAGTGGGGTGCCTACACTCGCTCAAAGCTCTTCTGACCATTAGTGGCATCCAAAAGAAGAAGCAGTCGTCGCATCCAGCCCTGAAACAGGCCACACTACTGTTTCTGCGTGAGAAGCACAGCGGGCGCCTTCACATTTACACGGATGGCTCTGTTCCTTCAGTAAGCTCAGCAGAAGCGGTGGTATATTCCCGCCAAGTCCGTCACAATTAAATTCAAGACGTCGCATTTGATGTCATCGACGGCTGCAGAACTCGTCACCATCCGTGCATCACTAGAGTTTATCGTTGAAGAACCTTCGCAAGCTTGGTCTATCTTCTCGGACTCCAAGGCAGCTTTTCAATGCATTATGTCACTCTTCCGTTATGGCCTAATGAGCAGTTAGTAGCTGATATAAAGCTTCTTCACCAACATGCAATCGAGAAACAACACAGCACTGCGTACCAGTGGATATATTGTACATTCATTGTGGTATATATGGCAACGACCACGCAGACGAGGCCACTCGATCTGCACATGACGCTACCCAATCAACAGCCATACCGTTCTCAAGAACCGACGCAGCTCCGAGGCTTCGTTCACTGGCACGTGACCTCACACGGGCACAGTGGAACTCTATGGAATTCACAAATGCTCGCCTACATAACTTGGATCCTGATCTCAAGCTTCGTCTTCCGCCAGGAATATCTCGAGCTGAGGAGACTCTTCTGTGCCGCCTGTGGCTTGGCGTGGCCTTCACAAATGCACACCTATTTCTTATTAGAATGGTCAGCACCTCTACGTGCAATAACTGCGCCTGCCAAGAAAAGATCGCCCGTCTTCTGTGCGAGTGCACCCGTTTCAATGCGCCAATACAAGAACTTACCGATGCACTACATAGACTGGATGATCGCTCTTTGTGGGAACAAAGACTTTTGGGACACTGGCCGAGTCCATCTTACGCGCAGAAGGCTTTGAAAGCTTGATTACGTTTTTTGCGGGCAACTGGTCTTAGCGACATACTTTGGGCAGTGTCGTATTCTGTTTTCCTTTATTTTTCATTCTCTTGCTGTCCTTTTTTTTCTTGTAACATTTCTTTTCTATCATCTTTTACTCCATTTACCCCCTTCCCCAGCGCAAGGTGGCCAGCCGGTCTGAGAACTGGCTAACCTCCCTGTCCTTCCGCTTGTTTCTTCCTTCCACCTCCTCCGTTTTACCATTCATGTTTCCCGCAGAAAGCAACGAACGGAATGCATCGAGAACACTGTAGGCTAAGTAACAATGGTTACATGTTGCGCGCGGAATTCTTTCTCAGATAAGTCTGTACAACTAAATGACAGTTTTTACGCGAGTGGTTGGCATGCTGATTATTGGGGCCTTACATGCTTGATGAAACACGAGAACCGATCATCGGCGTCCACACAAGTGACGAAAATAATCCTCATGTGCTACCGTCCACGTACGACGTCAGCAAGATGTCAGGGATAATTCAACTTTGTGGCATCATCGTGACATCGAAGGAACGTCCGGGTGACGTCTCAATGTGATGCCGAATGGCGACATCAGATGACATTTTCGCTTGGTCATATGAGGGCTGACCCTAAGGCACGTTAGGTGCACGAAGCTTTGGGGCCGGGGTGGTCGATGCAATCGCCTCCGAAGAAATAGGAGCTGACTTTCGCTTTCGAGTTACTTCATGGGAACACGTGAAAGATCCTGTAGCTTTTTAACTGTTTGTTTCCCACAGCCAACCCAGTTGTGCAAGTATTTTTTGCATATATGTAATAACAATACATACGAAAGTGGGAATAAACCGAGAACCTTGAAACTTTAGCTGTAGTTCTATAAGAAAATAAGTGTCCACATACGTGGACGCTGGGAACACCAGTTACGCTAGGTCCATCGTCCTTCTTCATTGTACATGGGAATTTCGCCTGCGGGCAACTCTTTTTCGACGCATTTATTATCATCACCACTATTTACCATAATCACTGCCTGCATCATAGGTTCCTCATTAATATCATCATCATCGTGATCATAAACGTTCACGTGACCACAAGTACTCCTCTCGCGGCGACGGGCCTCCGCTTCGCGGTCGCCGCCACTGGGCAGACGCAGGATAAACAACCATACCGCACGGACTTCTCGTCTCGCAGTCAGTTCATCCACCACACGCTCTCTATATATTACAGTACGGAAATCCTGGGATTAGAATAAAAGTATACGTTATGCGAGTACTTAAAACCTTTGGCATGTAGTTGGACTCTTACGAAGACCGCACAATGCAGTGTCCCTGTGCATGGTTCTACCATTTGAGGCACCTGTAGCACAATCCTGTGGTACATTTAGCGATTGCCATTGGTACAGACGCTCGAAAATATGCGTTATATAGTGGTCCACATAAAATTATACCCACAAAGTTCATGCAAGGAAAACGCCATTTTGTCGCAAAAAAAGATACAAACTAAGGGAAAGACAGGGTAGCTGACCCTAGGAATTAAGATATCTTACGTGGTGGACGAGTGTTGCACGGTGATCCAGGATCCAGCATACATATTCCCAGGACAAGCACCAACAAAGGCATGCGCTGCATGCAGCGTTCTCTTATCTTGTAAAGGTACCGATCATTGCAAGGACGGTGTAGGAGACAGCATATGCGCAGAAAAAGAAACCTGGGAACTATCGCTTTTAAAAAGGTCGCCTTTTGAACTACATCCTTGAAGTAATGTTTTTTTGACAAGAAAACCTACAATCTATAAGTTAAAGTGTGATTACTAATCAATCACTTTGAATACTACAGGGGAGTTTGAAAAGAAATGGCGGCTTGGTGGGCGGTACGGTGGTGCTCGAAAAAGAAAAAAAATACGATGCCTGAATTATCTGACTACTTGTTTTTATGCATTGAGTTTCATCAGTAAGGACAAACATTTCGGCGATCAGATAGGTCTTTCTGCGATAAGTATCGAATTTGATATTTACCATCCATGACGTCCTATATACTCATGGGTATTTCCTTGCCAAAATTTGAATTTTAAGGCTTCAAAGCGTCTAGAATTCGTAAAAGCCTTACACATACCATTTTTGTTAGTCTTGCAATGCTCATTGTTCGGTTGCCTTATATTCTCTTTGAAACGAGATCACTGATGGCGCTTCCTCACGCACGCCAGCTGCAATGCCATTCGCGACAAGGGCTTCATGGCCCCGCTTATATATAATGAAAACAAAGAACTTCGATATATCTCCGTCCATACCGCCTCCCTGTTCGCCATTTGATAAAAGAGCCGGAACGTCAAAATTCAAGCTGGCCATAAATGTTTACCTTTCGCCGATAGTGCTCTGTGTAGGCCTAAAAATTTGTAGAGCATCGAGTATCAAATCTGAATTTACAGATCATTATTATTCACGTCCTCTAAGGCAACAATTTCCTTCTTCACGGGCATTTATTAGGCTTAAAGGCTCTGTTGGGTGACAATACATAAGCTTCCTGCAGTCACAAAATAGATGACGGTACATCACATAGTGTTGTCTGCACAGAAAAAAAGAAGAGGGATGGTCTGCTTGCTTTGCTGTATCTATCTTTCCACCCGTCATCCGTGCCACGAGGAAAACAACGTCTGTGCCCTTCCATTGACTTTGCCTGCTTCAATACAGTAGTGACCACTACACCATAGCTCATCATTATGCGAAGCGGGAAAGTACCTACTACGAGTCCGTAAGGCGACACGCTTGTCTATGCAGCTGCCAACTTGTTGATGCTGTGACAGGTGGTAGGAATCATGGTGAAACATGAAGCTGCCCAACCATTGTATCAGTTGGGCAGGTTTAAGGCGATGGTTCGTTACGCAACTCACAACAATTCGCAGTTCGTAGGATTTCAAGCTTGTGCCACGAAATAGCACTTGTGTTAACAGGACTTCTTGCCCTACATAATGCCTGCATTAGCATTTTTCCCTAAACAACTCAAACACTTGAGCGACTATGTAGTAGACTACCTAACTTGTTTGCTGAATGCCTGGGCTTGATGCGGCCTAGAACCTCCGATATTTATTCTTTGCTTCTTTTGCAACTTTCTGTTCACTGACCACGCCACCGATGCTAGCGCCTGAATTCCTCAGACATGACCTACTTAACGCTGCTGCGTTGATATATATGAGGCGATCAGAGCTTGTTATCCCCTCCTGGTTGTGAACCCCTTTTTGTACCTGAATTCCACGACGTTGTTCCCCTCTTAACGAAGTCTTACCGACATATTTAGATACTGCTTTTCAGCTACTTTATATTCCGGCAATATCACGGACTTACCTAGTATGTGTAGCTTCGAAAAGCTGTGCAGGAAGCGATTTTGTCAATAAATGTCTAACTTTTGGTCTAACGGAACCCCTGAATGAGCCTACACGCTATAGTGATGATTCACGTAATATCCTGGAACTTGTTCTCGCTTCTGAGCCTAAGAAAATAACTCGACGTTTTTGCCAGGGCTCAGTGACCACTCAGTAATCCATGCAGCCTGCTTCTGTGAGCTATCCCACCACACAAAAATAACTAAACCAATAACACTGTTCGATAAAGGCAATGGATCCGCTATAAACGCAGAGCTCTGGCGATTTGCTGTTTTCCTTAACTGACCTTTTAAACAGTTTTTTCGAAGCAAACTGGTTAATCTTCATAAAAAAAAACGATTGATCTATTCACTTATCATGTACCCAAAATTAGCGTAACTGAAAAAAAGTCATCCCTATAGTTCGGTGTCACACTGAAATGACTAGGCAATAAAAAGAAAATGCTATTTCGATCGGAAAAAATCCCAGCGTATCCACGAAGTGAATGATGGTGAGTGGGCGAAGCTCGGAGGGATCATTTGGGTAACCGTGAATCCCCCCCGTACATTGCCCACTCGATCATGCAAAGACCTGACAACACGTGTCAAGTCTTTGCATGATCCTGGGTGTTCGATCGTGAGCTGGGCACGAGCGTCGCCGACTTGTGTTCCGAGCGCTCCCAGCCTCAGCGACAACGCCAGGTCACGTTCCACGACAGAGGAAGACGATGCCACCTACTCAGACGCCGAAGTCCACACCAGTGCTCGACGCAACGCCTCGCCTCCGCATGCATCGCCACATAACGCTGCTGTGAGTTGTGAAAGCCAAGCGTCCTTGGCTATGGGTTGTGCCGCCGTGAGTACCGGAGCCGCCGCATGCTCCGCGACGCGGTGCTCGACTCCGAGTACCGCGTCGGACCGACGATCCCAATTATAACAGCGCCATCTATCCTCTTCAATCGTCAAGTATACGAAAACCACTACCGCCATCTAGTGATATTATTTCCAAGGACATAAACACACAACGCCATCTAGTGAGTAATTCTTAAAACTAGAGCTGGCTACATACATACTACTACTACTACTACAGAGGAGGGAACGACCCGCACCCTAAGGAGCTTCGCCCCTAAAATGGTCCTATAACACGTGTGCGTGGAACAGCCACTACGCCGCAGAAAAAGAATTTGAAAACTTGCTAACAGATAAAAACATTCTTCTTTTTAACACATTTTGCCTGCATTCTTATGAAAAAATTGGGCATATCCCACGCCCCGCAGAAATCGGTTTCATGCAAAGCAGCCGCCGAGTAATTCTCTGGCGTATCAAATATATACAGACGACTGCATCAACTCTGTTTCTGTGAAGAATAATTCTGTAAAATAGCGCCTTAAAGAAGGACATGACAGCAAGAATGATAACGACGGCAGGAGCAACACTAGTGGCAACAGAAGCAATTATAACGTACAAAATAAACAAAGTTACTGAATGGAAATTGTATGTTCATATCACATATAATACCCCCCCCCCCCCCCCCGCCCCTCAAACCTCCTATGCAAGATGGACCCGGTACATTACACAGACGTCCGGTTGCGCAAAACCCAAGCTGGCCAATATAACGTGGGAATATGTGGCTGGGCAAGGACACGTCAAGTCACATCGCATACGGTCAGCGGACTTCGTTCGGCAGTGCGCGGCACTACTCCCAAGCGAGAACCGCGAGCTCCACTTGGCCCTCGTACACCACCTCTGCGAGGCGCAAGGGCCAGTGTCGCTCTGTGCTGAGAGACCCACCCAAAACTGCCGTTAATTTACGTAATTAATAATGCTTTTTCTCCTCCTCTTCCTCCACGGAACGCTTCATCGGTAGAGTGCAGAGCACTTCTTATGTACTCTGGAGAGCGTTTCCTCAACCTTAAAGAATGCTTCCGGTATAGTCCGAAGCAGACCTGTGGGCCGCTGCGCCGCGAAGCCTCCGCCGGCCTATTTTGCAAACGCCGCTCGCGCCGCCGTCGAAGTCCCGAGAGTGATCACGCCGCCTCCACCGCGACCGCACAATAATTGCGGCGCGCCGCCGTTAGTCTTTCGATTTAACAAGGACGGGAATTTGCACATAAAATACATCAGTTCACCGGGGAGCTCTTCTCGATGTGTCCATGTAATTGACTACATTTCAGTCGCCGCTGATTCGCGGGAGCTCGGTGAGAAGGGGCCTTCTGTTTCCGGTTCTTCTTTTGCAACGTCATTTTGACGTTATGAAGATTTCACCTCTCGACACAAATGAGAGGGACGCAGTGGGCTTACAACATGGAGAAAAAATAATAGGAGAGTGTGCGCCTAGCGTCTACGAGCCAACCTCTTCCGAAGCCGCTACCTTCTCGGGTTCGTGTCACGTACAACCCCCGTCATGCTCCGGTTTCATTACATTCCTTTTCTTTGGGGGAGGGGGTTGATGGGGAAAAAGTACTGACGAGGGCGCGCGCCTTGCTTCCACAAGGCAAGCTCCTCCGAGCCGCTCACCCCTCGAGCGCCATGCTCTGGTCACCATTTCCATCATGCTCCTGTTTAATTTTCTGTGGCTGCCGATTTACTTTCGATGTGTCCCCCCTAGTGGACTGGCCGTTTTGGGCGCCACTGATTACTGCAGTTCGGAGAGCCGCGCACTCCCTGCTTCCAGTTCTTCCGCAACGTCATTTTGACCTCACGAACCTTTCGCAACTCGCTACACAAAATAAAGGGGCGGAATGCGCTTCTACGCAACAAACGCAGCCCCCCAGAGATCCGTCTCCAGCACTCTGTCCGTCTCCTACACAAATAATTAAATTGCATATCAAGGTACATTAACATCATGAGCTTGTGTTCATCTAACTAGAAAGAATAGAGCATGTTAAAGAGATATAATGGTGGCCACATGATGCGAAGGGTTCGCGCCGTCGTGCTGCCAAGGAAATGATTCTGGCCGGTTGAAACTGAAAATTAAACGTTTATTAATACTAACCAAAGTATGAAGAAGCTACACGATGCAATACCGTGGGCGCACGTACTCGCCCCTAACCTTGGCCCCGGGGGGGCACACCTCTCCCGCGCAGACAGCGTTCCGTCACCAGCTGTCCGGGCCGAGCCATGGCTGCCGCTTTTATTGCCCGTGAGTGAGCCACGCACATCACTGGTGCGCAGCACATGTCACGCCAGCCGCGCGATGGGCGTGATTCCCACACATCCCCCCCCCCCCCCCCCCCCATGTGGAGAAAGGATTCGCTCCACGTGGTCACATTCGTCACCTTCTACAGTGTCGTTCTTGACTTCGGCAGCCACCGATGCGGACGTTGCTGCTGACCTCGGCTTCACCGGCAATGCAGCCCTTGTCCGCGATGTTCTCGCTGCCGCCTGCCTCGATTTCTTGACAGCATCCTTGTCCTTCGCAGCAGCCGTGGTCTCCGTTGCGGCCGACTATGGCAAATGTAGCTTTGTCCTGGGGTTCGCTCAGGGCGCCACCGGGCGTCACCGGGCGCGGGCACACACAAGAGCGCCTTGCTGTCGCCCGCTCGAGTGTTGTTGTCCTGCCCGCTCAACCGGAGGCTGCAATCGGGCTCGTTGCCCACGGCTGCCGTTGCCATCATTTTCCCGACATTGGAGGCAAGTTTTGCCTTAGGAATAGCGGCCTTGGACTCAGCTCTGCCATCCGCAGATGCGCCTTCCGTGGTCTCTGCCACAACTGCTGCTGCAACTGTTTCCGCGGCCTGCGTCTTCACGCCGACATCCGCGGCAAGTCTCAGCGTGTGAGTAGTAACACTCACTTTCGCAGCTGCGACTTGGTGCTCCTTGTCGATTTCCGCGTCCAAGTCCTGGTTATCAGCGCCGCACACAGCGGGATCGTCTCGGCCTCGCAATTTTCATCTTCGGCCTCTGCAGTCGTCGAAACTTCCGCGGAGTTTCCTTCCTCGTCCTCGGCGTCATCACCGGCTTCATCGCTGTGCCCGCTAGGGTCGACTTCACCCTCGTCCAACTGCTCGCCATGTTCGGCCTCTTCCTCCTTCCCTTCGCTAAAGACCTCGGACTCACCGTGGTTCTGTACCGGCTTCACCGCCTGCCGAGCCAGAAGCGCTGCCCATCGTCCCTCGGTCACGAGCGGGGCCGAAATTCCTTTCGCCTCGAAGTAGGCCGCCGTCATCTCGTCCAGCCATTGGAGCGCCTCGCGAACCTGTTGCATCCAAGCAGACGACTGAATCCCCGTTGGGCGCCAGATGAAGGGTTCGCGCCGTCGTGCTGCCAAGGAACTGATTCTGGCCGGTTGAAACTCAAAAGTATACGTTTAATAATGCTAACCAAACTATGAAGACGCTGCACGATGCAATACCGTAGGCACACGCGCTCGCCCCTAACATTCACCCCGGCGGGGCACAACCCATAGAGTTTCCTATAAATACACTAGAGGGAACTCTGGCGCTAGTGTCGATGGGGGCTGCAACACACGGCGCTTCAGCCAGCATGGGAATCATGGGTAGTACACAAATTTGCCTAGTCTGGCCTAGTCTTCGTTCTTTTGGCTGCGTATGGCCCGAATTCGCTTTGCCGCAATACAAAGTTCAACAAAGGTTTAGCAGTTACGCTTCACCACCTTCACCTTTTTAGGCTCACGATTCAAATATGCGCACGAAGTTCACAACGTCCATTCTTTTATCCGAAACTGAACGAAAACGCACCAATAAACAAACCCACAACTGCGTTTGAAGCCGGGAAGCACGAAGACTAGGCAAATCCGTGTACTACCCATCATTCCCATGGTGGCTGAACGATCGCAGCGCCAGAGTCCCCTCTAGTTAATTTTAGGAAACTCTGTGGCACAACCCTCCCGCGCACTCGGCGTTTCGTCAGCAACTGTCCGGGCCGCGCCACGGCTGCCGCTTTCAATGCCCGTGAGTGATCCACGCGCATCACTGGTGCGCAGCACGTGTCACGCCAGCCGCGCGATGGGCGTGATTCCCACAGATGTGAGAGACAGTGTGTTTTGTGAAGCATATGAATTTTTGGTATTGTCACTTAAATAGTCACATATGAGCACTGGAATTTGTCATGGTTACATGTGCCTATTTATAGCCTATATGAGATGTGTCAGTTGTACAAGGCAGTAGCATTGATATAAGTCAGTTGAATCTGTTGAACCTCGTTGTTAAATCACCTTGCTCATTCCCTCTCGTTTTTTTTGGTTTTACATTATGTTGCCACGGTGTTTATGATCAATTTACAGTATTCTGACTGTTGACACAACTTCTGACAAGGTAAAAGTGCTGGTTCCAGGTCTTTTCTCCTCATTACAAGTGCGCTGTTTATTTTTGCCATGAATCAATACAGAGTCGCCTAATCATAGTCCTAAACAGAGCAGCTGTGGTTGATCAACAAACTAGTGTCCCACATGTTCAATTACAAAGTGATAATAACAGACACCATAGTGGATGGCTCCGAAAATTTCGACCACCTGGGTCTCTATAATGTGCACATAAATAGTACATGCGCCTCAAGCATTTTCGCTTTAGCGAAAATGCGTTTAATTACAAAGTGAATCTTACTAATATTTGTACCCCTTTACACTACAATGCTAACTTCACTAACATCAAAAACTGCCCGAATGGTGGTACACAAAAGAAGAGTACATTTCTAGTTTTGTTTCGCAGTTCTTTGCCGCCGTGTATTTTTCGCCATTTGTACTTTAAGTGAAAGGTTCCCAAAGAACTACTTAGCAGCATCTCAATTTCGCACTTGTTTCGTGTTTTTTTAGCAAGGCTGCAATGGTATAGTCAAGTGTGAGTCGTTGGGAAGACATTCATTGTTATGGATACAGAAAGCTTAATGGCCTTCTTTTTTTCTATTACTTTCAGGAAGACATGTCTGACAACGCAGGAAGACCTGCTCGCCCACTTATTTGTGTCCTGGACAGTGTATAGTGGGAACACTCCGCTGTGCCTCACTCTACACTACCTCGAACATTTCGTACATTTTACATCATTTGGGCAAATGCTGGCACTGATGCAGAGTGTTATACATGGTACTGCATGCAACCTTTCCAATAGCGTGTGCATTTGAAAATTGCGCATTCTTTAAAATGACACTGAGTTGAACTGGCTTTATTAAGCAAATTGAATCCTAATATCGACGTTGGGCGAGTTGATGTGTATTCAGAAATAAACAAAGTGCAAAAAAACCAGCACAGAGAAATGAAAATGAAAGACACAGGGTGATGTGCTACTCGCTATTGAAGTTTAATGCAAACCGCAGAATGATATGCACGCATAGTATGAGAAAATTAGAAGAAAAAAGAATGACGCAGTCGCAGGACGAGTACGAACTAGATAGACTAAAAAAGCCAAACACGTCTTAAACTTCAGATGCTAGTGCTGCGCCGTCCTGTTCCCTTCGTTTCTATTTCTATATGTGTTGTGGTTTTGTTTTCACGGTTTCTTGACTGACTGCTTCTCTTGACTGCTTCTAATCCTGGCTGCTTCTAATCAACCTAATGGCATGCCAAGACCTAGGATCCAATATGCCAAGCCGCCAGCCACTATTAGAGCAAATTTTTTTTAATTTTAAGCATGTGATTGCCTAATTTTAAGTTGACTTTGCAGCCATGGTACTGGGATTTATTTTCAGTGTGGTAATTATGCATAAGCCATGTATTGTGGAACTAAGGATAAAGAATTTTTTCGGTTGCAGATGACACTGGCTATCTTGGAAATATTATCAACATAGATATACTAATTATGTATAGTAGAAGTATTGGTGCATTGCAGTTGTGTGATAATGCCGACATGTTCCCAGAAAGCTAGGTTAGTTTTCAGATATATGTGAGTAAATATGTGAAGCCATATATGAATGCATTGTCATTTTCTTGGCATGAACACCACAGGTCTATTTTAGACTTTTTTGCATAAAACTGAACTTTATGATCATGTATGACATGTTTTGATGCCAAATGGCAAACTAATGCAATAAAAAAACTTCAACGTGCCTACCTGCATGGTTGTATGTTTCTTAAATGTAATGCTAGCCTTATTGTACTAATTTAGTTGCCTTGATGTGTAGGCTGACACCTAATTCCTTGTACATCCCATTTCTTTGTGTTGTGCGTACATACTGGCACAGTGAAGTGCACATGTCAGTGTGCATTATGATGAGATTTTACACACTATTTTCACGTTGCTTTACTTCTGTGAACTATATATAATGCTTGGGCTGTACTGTATATGTTTCTAGTGTTCAGTATCGGGTGTAGCTTGTGTGTACGAAGGTGGAAATATACGTATGCTTACACTGACATGAGAACTGCTACTATTTTGATTCCAATAAAATATTGCGTACACTGTTTCTTTTATCATTGTGGTATAAATTTCAGCAGGTAATACCAATTGCTGAAACAGTCCGCCGCGGTGGTTTAGCGGTTAGGGTGCTCGGCTGCTGACCCGAAGGTTGCGGGTTCGATCCCAGCCGCGGCGGTCGCATTTCGATGGAGGCGAAATGGTAGAGGCCCGTGTACTGTGCGATGTCAGTGCACGTTAAAGAACACCAGATGGTCCGAATTTCCGGAGCCCTCCACTACGGCGTCTCTCATAATCATAGTGTGGTTTTGGGACGTTAAACTCCAGATATGATTATTAAATTGCTGAAACGCTGCTGGCGCAATGTAATGGCTTGTGTTTTATTACCAAACAAGTAGAACACACGATTTGCTCTTCAGAATTATTGTGGAAGAGAAATAGGTGATAGGCAGGTAGGCAGAAAGTGATCACTGTGTTCTTACGTAGATTGGGTGACCCTTCATCAATCGTAGCATTATTGAAGCTGCGTGTGGCATAAATAAAGTTTAACATAATTTACAGGTGGATGACGGAGCGGACATATGACTAGGTTTTTCCAGTTATGTGTCTATTTGCTACAGTCCTCGTGTTTCTGTGTTATGTGTGTGAAATTCTGAATGGCGAACAAGCCAACCTATCTACATATGTGTGTATAGCATTCTAGCATTTCAAAAGAATAGTTACTTTTTGAAGAGCAGCTGTCTCATTCAGGCAGACTGTATTACGTATATATATATATATATATATATATATATATATATATATATATATATATATATATATATATATATATATATATATATATATATATATATATATATAGGGAACAAAAGAGAGTACGACGCACGTTGGTTTTTCACGGTATATTTTCTGACGTTTCGGCTGGTGGACCAGCCTTTGTCAAAATCAAATCAAATCACCAGCCTTTGTGAAAAGGCTGGTGGACCAACCTTTTGACAAAGGGTGGTCCACCAGCCGAAACGTCAGAAAATATACCGTGCAAAACCAACGTGCGTCGTACTCTCTTTTGTTCCTTATTCTGCCGGGGCCAGCGTTATTTCATTGCTGCAACTATATATATATATATATATATATATATATATATATATATATATATATATATATATATATATATATATATATATATATATATAAGGCTTATATGCTGAAGAATAACTTCGGTTGCCGCAAGGTTATAAGTATAAAAATAGATGCGCCTTCACATAACAACTGTTTATTCTGCTGACGTTTCGACGGGAACCCCGTCTTTTTCAAGGCATAACAATATTTACAACGTGTCTCTTATATACCGTGTTAGGACAGGAGGGAAGAAGACGGAAAGGTAAAGACGAACGTGAAAAGGGGAAAAAAAAGAAAGAATAGGGGGGGGGAAACGAGCACGAAATAGGAAGGACCGGCATGACAAGAGGGTAAAAAAGAAAGAGCCGTTTTGCCTGACGTGAACATTGTGGTGGCTTAAGCAGCCATACTATTATTGACAACATACTCCCACCTCCACCTAAGTGGACAGTCTGACGACCCCGCTCGTCTGGTATTGCTCTTTCCGGTGCAATCCCCGGGCGGCTTTTTTTAATAATGCCTGTGCTTAAAGTTTACGCTGTAAAGCGGCAGAAAGTCGAATTGTTGGGGTGAGGACTGAAGGTTTCCAGTGCATGCTTTTAAGTGTCGGCGGGGTTGCACGATCTGAAGGAGCCGGTAATGTGGCCCCGCCATCAATGTTCATTGTATGGATTGGCTATTTTCGAGAGAAGGAATAGAGAAGAGATGTAAAGGAAAAAGCTTGTTAGTGTAACGACAGTACGACATCCGGGTCCACTTATCTGTGCATGCCGGCTGTGCTTGAAACGGCAAATCAATTCCATATATTTACAGACACAAGCCTACACGTGCGCCAAGGAGAAATATGGTTGTCGCAATGGGCGGCAAGGGGCCAGCGACTAATTAGGGAGTGGCGATTGCGCCTTTTAATGATCGTAAGGTTGACAGGGTGCCTGGGTGTTCATTAATTCCGTTTTTTAGCGTGTTGAATTTGTAGATGAAGTAAGATTCTCGTTGCTCTCGTTCTCGCGTTGTTCGAAATTTGTTTTCCAAAAGTGTAACCCTGATATCGTCAAAGCTGTGATCTTTCAACGCACAATGTTTAGAAAGTGGAAGACCGGGCAGGGCACGTAAATGTGCCCGATGGTTGTTGAATCTAATTCTAAAGGGTGTGTCTGTCTGACCCACGTATTGCATGTTGCATATTCCACATTCCAGAAGGTATATTACGTTGTCTGCGTCGCAGTCTAGTGCACCACTTATCCTGTGCTTAAATTCTGAGTGGGTGCTTTCCGCCACTGTTGTTGTCTGCATGTGTTTAAACACTTTGCATCTTCCTTTTCCGCAAGGGCGACACCCTGTTTGAGGTTTCGTGCCTATCTTTGAATTTACTAAATGATCCCTGATACTTTTTGGCCGCCTGTATACCACACACGGAGGAGAGGTGAAAATTTTGGATAGTCGCTCGCTCTGTTCCAATATGTTGAAGTGTTTTTTTAATACTTTATTTATGTTCGGTGGGTCGCTTGTGAAAGTTAATACCAAATTTTTCTTGCGCTGTTGGTCGGCACTTTTTTGCTGGTGCAGTAGTGTCTGGCGGTCCAGATTTTCCGCTTTTTTGATCGCGTCATCAATGATAGCTGCCGGATATTCTTGGTGGAGGAGTACTTCGCGCATTCGTGTGCTGTTTTTGCGGAAATCATCAGTGCGGGAGCAAATTCTTCTGAATCTGTGTGCTTGGGAATAGGGAATGCTGGTCTTGCAGTGTCGCGGGTGGCAACTTTTGAAGTGCAGGTATTGTTGTCGGTCCGTAGGTTTTCTGTATACGTTAGTAACCAACGCACCATCCTCTATCCGAATGTGTACATCAAGGAAGCTTATTTCAGTGTTAGAATATGAGTGTGTGAAAGAAATGCTGGGATGTGCTTGGTTAAATGCCTGTATGAATTTGAGGAGTTCGTTTTCTGAATCCGTCCAAATCATGAATATGTCGTCTAGGTACCGCTTATAGAATACAGGTCTGATATCACAGGACGAGAGAAACTTCTCTATTCCTTCTCTCAAAAATAGCCAATCCATACAATGAACATTGATGGCGGGGCCACATTACCGGCTCCTTCAGAACGTGCAACCCCGCCGACACTTAAAAGCATGCACTGGAAACCCTCAGTCCTCACCCCAACAATTCGACTTTCTGCCGCTTTACAGCGTAAACTTTAAGCACAGACATTATTAAAAAAAAGCCGCCCGGAGATTGCACCGGAAAGAGCAATACCAGATGAGAGGGGTCGTCAGACTGTCCACTTAGGTGGAGGTGGGAGTATGTTGTCAATAATAGTATGGCTGCTTAAGCCACCACAATGTTCACGTCAGGCAAAACGGCTCTTTCTTTTTTACCTTCTTGTCATGCCGGTCCTTCCTATTTCGTGCTCGTTTCCCCCCCCCCCCCCCTTTTCTTTCTTTTTTTTCCCCTTTTCACGTTCGTCTTTACCTTTCCGTCTTCTTCCCTCCTGTCCTAACACGGTATATAAGAGACACGTTGTAAATATTGTTATGCCTTGAAAAAGACGGGGTTCCCGTCGAAACGTCGGCAGAATAAACAGTTGTTATGTGAAGGCGCATCTATTTATATATATATATATATATATATATATATAATATATTAATTCGTACTGCATGATCTGTGCAAGAGGACACATGGATGTTCACAAAGGAGAAGTACATGCATAGGTCGGCAAACTCAGTCATGAGTGGACAACTCACTCAGACCCAGATTAAGCCGTGAGTCTGACTGAGTCCGGTTGAGGAAAATTCTAGTGATTGCGATCGAGTAAAATATTGGCGAGTGATTACGAGTGAGTCCTAAGCGCAACATATATTTCTTGAGCCGTGCTTCTCTTGGGAAACACATCTTGCCCGTCTCTGCCGTTTTCTGGTCTACGCACCGCCATTGTGGGGTCTGCCGCCCCTACATCACGGTAATGGATGTGCAACATGAAGAGCTTCCGTCCGGTTCCGGTTCAACCGCAGGAATTGCCTCGAGGAAGCGTGGTAACACATCAAGCGAGAGCGAAGACACCGAGCTGTACTCCGCATCAGGCGACGAGTCTTCGGAAGACGGCTTTCAACCTGTGCTGTACCGCAAGGCCAAACGAAGAACCATGAACGCATCGTCGGAGTCAAGTACAACCACTGTGAAAACTGTGGCTCAGCGGTGGCCCCATTCCATCCTGTTTGTGCCACAGAACGCTACCGATAACCTGCGTGTTCACAACAGGCAAGCATTGTCCTTTTACCTTGAAAACACAGTGCCTAACGAGATTAAGGACGTCAGGCTAAACACGAGAAAAAACATTTTGGCAATCGATGTGATGAACCCGAGTGCGCTGAGCGCACTGCAGCATGTCACGCAGCTGGGGAACATCAAAGTCCGGTCCATCATTCCAGCGGATGGCGCCACCGTATCAGGAGTCATTTATGACATCGACACGGAAATCGTCAATGAAGACCTTCCAGTGCTTATAAAACCGGCGAGTGAAAACAACGTCATTGTCCATGTAGGTCGCTTAGGTAACACACGATGTGTGCGAGTAACGTTCAAGGGTGACTGTCTTCCCTCTTACGTGAAGGTTGGCCATTTCCGTCACCAAGTTCGCGCTTTTATACCAAGGCCTATGCAATATATCAACTGCCAGAAGATTGGCCATGTGAAAGGCGTTTGCAGAAATTCCGCAGTGTGCCCCCGATGCGCCGAACCTCACTCAGAAGACAATTGTAGTGCAACTACGCTGAAGTGCCCAAACTGCCATGGTGCTCACAGTGCTTCCTCCAAGGACTGTCCTCAGATTAAGAAGGAGATCTCTATTCTGAAACAGATGGTGAGAGACAGCTCAACTCACAAAGAGGCTGCGGAAAAAGTGAGGCGAAGACGACGTCGCCGTCGAAGGTCCTCACATAGGACAATGCCACAAGCAATGAGAAAGTCGAATCCTCAAGCAACACTGCCACGTGTTTTCAGCGTGGCAAACACCAACGCTGATAGAGAGGAAACTGGTAGATCACTCTCAGCAAAGGAATGGCCACCACTTAAGGAAACGCGATCCGTAGAGAAGCCACATCAGAAGGAGCGTCAAGCACAAGTACAACAAGATGCTACAACGGCATCGCAGACAGATAACGAAGTGGTAGCGATTCTGCGGCCATTAGTGAACGCCATTCGCATGTTGGTGAGCAACATGAACACGACGTCAGCCAGAAGTGCCCTTCAAGTACTGGACGCGCTCAGTCCGGTGCTGGCAGCCCTCGAGTAGACCATGGCCCATTCACCGGTGTCTTTCAGGGATGAGGTCCGAAATGCACCAATATTTCAGTGGAACGCCAGAGGACTGAGATCGCGTATTGCCGATTTTCGTCGGTTCGTCTTCGCCAATAAGTTTCCCGTAATCGTCATCTGTGAGCCGAATTTAACCAGTGCAATAAGACTTTCTGGATACGAACCCTTTATGTCGTCTGCTATTACAGAAAAAAGCAAGGTTCTGGTGTTCATTCGCCGTGATCTCACTTACATCTTGCAGCCTGTACCATCTCATGATGATAATCAATATGTATGTGTAAGAGTGAAAAAGAAGGGACTTACCATTACTGTTGTGGCGCATACCTATCTCCATCAAGTCGGTTTGATCATCAAAGATTACGAGACATTCTGTCACCAGTTCCTGATCCATGTGTTATTATCGGGGATTTCAACGCCCATCATACGCTATGGGGAAGCCCGAAGACCGACGTGAAAGGCCGAAATTTGGTGTCTTTCGTCTCCGATAACGACCTTCTGTTGTTGAATGATGGCAGTCCTACCTTTTTACGTGGCTCCACATACAGCAGCTCTCTCGACTTAGCCTTTGTGTCACGAAGCTTAGTGAGCCATGCTGGGTGGTTCACGGATATAGAAACACACGGGAGTGACCATATTCCAACATACGTTAAGATCAAAGGATTGTCACCTTCCAAGATACGCAACACGACACGAAGAGTGGACTGGAAGAAATTTCAGTCTCGCATGGAAGATCTATGTCAAGACCCCATATTAGACTTGGAAGAGGCAATCAAGAACACGGTACAGGACACTGTGTGCACCTTCACATGCTCCCCGAAATTCACGGGCATGGACCTAGAGTTGGAGCGACTTCGCGCAATCCGGCGACGTGCTGAAAGGAGATATCGACGCACGAAGGCCATTGACGATTTACGGACGGCTAGACGTATGCAGAAGAAGATCCAGCGCCGGCTGGATAAGCTCGAATTCCAACGCTGGACTGCCTTCTGCGAGTCGCTCGACCCTCGTAAGCCTTTATCGCAGCTATGGAGGACGGTACGTGGTTTGCGGTCATCTCCCGTTCAGAGGTCGCCATTCAAGGCTTTAGCCCTTTACCAAAAGCGACCAGAGATTGATGTTGCAGAGGAATTCTGCGCCAGATTATCTGGACAACTTGCAGCACCCAACAGGTTACCATTTTCGAACAGCTGCCCACCAACACGCGATCCCCACATGGACCTCCCCTTCTCCATCCAAGAACTCAAGGCAGCACTCGCTTCGTGCAAACGTTCGTCCGCACCGGGACCTGACGGAATCTCCTACAGAGCCCTGTGTCACCTGGGTGATCGCGCGAGAATCGCTCTGCTTGCGCTATACAACGAATCTTGGCAGGAAGGCACAGTCCCCTCAAGTTGGAAAACCAGTCGTTTGGTACCTCTGTTGAAGCCTGGCAAGTCACCGCTGGAGCTCCCATCATACCGTCCGATCGCATTGGCTAGTTGCGTGGGCAAAGTGATGGAGAGGATGATCCTCGGACGCCTGGAGTGGTACATGGAGTGCAACGACATTTACCCGGAGGCAATGGCCGGTTTTCGACGTGGTCGATCATCAGTTGATAGCGTCATCGACCTAATCAGCTACGTGGAGCACGAAAAAGGCCGTAAGCGTCTATGTGCCTCTTTGTTCCTCCACGTCAAAGGGGCCTATGACAACGTTACTCATGAAGCCGTCCTTTCCGCTCTGGAAGACGTCGGGGTGGGTGGTCGAATGTTTAAATGGATACGCAGCTATCTCTGCATGCGATCCTTTTTTGTGACCACGGAGGATGGGCACACCTCCCTACATTACAGTTATCGTGGCGTTCCCCAGGGTGGTGTGCTGAGCCCTGTGCTATTCAAGCACTGTTTGCCTGTCCACATACGCAGACGATATCTGCGTCTGGGCATCTGCAGTAACTCGCCTGCAGTTACGAGCGAGAATCCAGAGAGCTGCCACTCAAACTGCTCTGTACCTCCGTGATCGAGGGCTGGAAATTTCTACCGGAAAGTGCGCTCTTCTGGCATTTACGCGCAAGCCTATGACAAACTACAGTGTATCAATGAATGGTCAAAGTATACCGTATTGTCGATCACACAGGTTTCTGGGCGTCATAATAGACAGAGACATATCATGGAGTCCTCACGTCTCGTACCTCAAAAAGTGGTTGACGGGCATTTGTCATCTCTTCAAGTTTTTAGCTGGAAAGAATTGGGGAATGTCGCCCAGTGCCATGTTACAACTCTACAGGGTGCTTTTTCTTGGTTTCCTGCGCTACAGTTTGCCTGCGTTAACTAACGTAAACAAGACAAGTCGACGAATGCTAGAAAGTGTTCAAGCCCAGACCCTCCGAATTTGTTTAGGCCTGCCCAAGAGTGCCTCAACAGTGGCGACAATAGCCATCGCTAAGGACCACCTCGTAAGGACTCATATTGAGGTTGAAGCGCTGAGGACGCACATAACGCATCTTGCCCGGACTCCGCACCACCACCTAGCCTCTCTACCAGCGGAGCGACCACGCGCCTCCTTTTGCCGAACAGTGATCGCACATGGCGAGGCTCTACCAACTGGCTTCACGCCTGCAGCGAGACCCTCGGTTCCTCCATGGTGCCTCAAACAGCCAATCGTCAACCTGACAATACCAGGCGTCCGGAAGAAACAAGATCTGTCAGCACCAGCTCTTAAACAGCTGGCGTTATTTCTGTTGTACGAGAAATATCAAGACTCCACTCACATCTACACCGACGGCTCCGTTCTACCGAGCAGCTCAACAGCGGCGGTCGTGGTTCCAACGATCGCCACAACTATCAAGTTCAGGACGGCTCACCCGACAACTTCGACGGCAGCAGAGCTCACAGCGCTTCGCGCCGCGCTGCTTTTCATTAATGACCATATGAGAAAAAAGGTGGACGATTTTCTGCGACTCCAAGGCGGCACTGCAATCTCTACTGTCGCCTTTACGCCGCGGTCCACACGAACAGTTGACATTTGAGACTGCAGAGATGTTACACCATCTAACCGAGAAGGGACACCACATTGCATTTCAATGGCTACCTAGTCACTGTGGCATCATCGGTAATGAACGGGCCGATCAAGCTGCCCGTTCAGCCCATACAGAGGACCGCGACCTGTCGATACCTCTTTCGATGACAGACGCTGCCCGGAAGCTCCGCATGCTCGCTCGCCATTGCACCACATCAAATTGGAATGAGCCACATTTCATGCATGCACGATTGCACTCCCTCGATCCCACGTTAAGCCTTAGAATTCCACCAAAGCTTCGTCGGGGTGACGCTACCGTCCTGTGTAGATTATGGCTCGGCGTTGCGTTTACCCAGGCGTATGCGTTCCGTATAGGCATGGCCGACACCGCCGCCTGTGAACATTGCGGCGACGAAGAAACGATTCGACATGTTCTGTGTGACTGTCCGGAATATGCCACACAGAGACAAGCTCTTTGTCAGGCCTTCAATAAGATCGACGACCAGCCCCTATCTGAAGAAAGATTATTACGTCATCGTTCAGACCTAACATCGCAGACGAAGGCCTTACAAGCAATAATAGGCTTCCTGCGATCTACTGGCCTATCAGAACGACTCTAAGCGGAACGTTCTCGTGTTTGTGTGTGCGGCTGCGGTTTTTTTTTCTTTTTCTCTCTCTCTCTCCCTTTCAACCCCCCTGTTCCCCAACCCCAGTGCAGGGTAGCATACCAGATACTACCTTCTGGTTAACCTCCCTGCCTTCCTCTTCTCTTTATCTCTCTCTTGAGCGAGTCTGACTGAGGTTCACCTTTTATTGCGGACATGTGGTCCTATCAGCGTTACTATCAGCCTTATATTGGCTTAGGCTTTCACTGAAGTCTATTCACACATATCTTAATGCACTAGTGTTCATGTATCACGACAATGTTTATTGATCAGAGTGGTGAGTTTGCGGAAGGGTGCGGGGGGCAAGACCACCCCCCACAAGCTTTTTCGTGGGAAGTTGTTGATATAAATAATTCGTGTGAGTCGCATATTTCATAAAACGTCCTTACTGGACTACAACGACTCATAACTCGTATTTGAAAATACAAGTTCAAAAGATGTATCGTAGAGCATTGAGTATGTGAGACATTGACATTAAAGAGCATTTACACCATATCCGAAAAGCTTAGTTTACGCCAGCGGACACGTGAACCGACTCAGGCTAAGGTCAAGCCGAGAGTTTGAGTCCTGCGGAGCAATATGTTGGTGAGCTTGAGTCCGAGTGAGTTCTCTTGAGGAACACAATGCGTTCGCGGGCTAGTTCTGTTGCGGAAAGTTTCGGTGAGTCCGGAGACCGAGTGAGATCTAAAAGTAATATATATTTTTTGAGTGAGTCTGAGTGAGTTCCAATTTCTTTGCCAACCTATGAGTGCAGGTGCATTAACTTTTTTCTATTTAGCAGGGGACCTGTCACTACTAAATTTGTGGTGGTTGAGCTTGACATTAGGGCACGCCTCAGGCATTGGCTTTAATGAATTTTGTGGTGTTTAACAGTAACGGTTAATTAGTAAGATTGTAGTTAATCAACGAGTATGAAAGCAACTAAATACTGAACTTGATTGTAGAGAACCACTGTGTGCTGCGCTAAAGTGCGAGCTGCGAATAAGTGCTAGTTGCGGAAACAGATTATCGGTCAGCTTCCCAGAAGGCGCTTCTGCCCCTGCGTAAGGCTCGCGACAGTACGCGCGATAAGTGCACTTAATGTAGGCGCGTTACAATGTACTTCTCTCTCTGGCATCTACATAGACGGGGGAGAGAAGCGGCCGCCCCCTTTAGTCACCTAAAGGGGGGGGGGGGCAAAGTCTGCCCCATACATTGACCTGAGAGGGAGGATGGATGCCGCGACCATAATCCCCCCCCCCCTCTTCCATGAAGAGGAACCCTGTGCACTCTTATGGGCATCTGCGTGTGTAATTTTTATATGCTGAGGGAGCGGCAGTGGTGAGCGCGCCGATGGTAGACGAGAACGATGGACTCAGGCAGGCTCGCGGCTCTCGCTCAGCGGTCGCTGACAGTCAGTCGCGGCCTAGTCTTGAAATGGTAAAAGACGTGCTTCTCAGTGTCTCGTCCTCGTTTCTGAGGGGTTCTGTGCGGCGGCTGGCCCAGACCCCTACAATGGAAAGACACGTGGTGTTTTGACAGCTCAGAACATATTGCTGCCTTGGGACGCGTGCAGCTCGCGGCAGAAGTAACAAAAATTGCTCCACAGCATACGCCCATGTAGTGTACATAACGTTCGGCCATCTGACGATACCATTGTCACCCTAGTATCCATGAATTTCGGGCGAGCGAACTACTGTCGGGATTTGGAGAAGCACTCAAGGGGGCACGCGTTTACCACTTTTCCAGCGGCATGACACGACAAACTAAATTAATTCGGAGCCGAAGGTGTTTACTTTGGCCTGCATGACGCCCCGTAATTTATGAACTGGCCTTATGCAAGCGCAAACACACGCCGACGCTTCGAGAACAAAAGCTTGAGGTGCCGCTGAGGAGTTACCAGCTAAGTTGTAAGTTGTAGCTAAGTTACCAGCTAAGTTGTAAGTTGTTGACGAAGGCAACAGTCAGCGGGTCAAAGAAGAACCTGTTTATTTGGCAGAACTTGTGGCCGTGAAAAGTAAGGTCCGATTACAGCTATACACACTGGCACAGATAGCGGCGAACGGAGCGTCGGCCGTCGATCAACTGAACATCGTTGTAACGCGCCGGCTTTTATAGATCACGCGTCGAACATTCTAGCCTTATCTCTGGTCGTCGCGCTGGCTCTCGAATAATCTTGGGTGTTCGCGTCTTGCGCGCAATCTTAACAAAATGATCTACTACAATCGTGAACTTTCTCGAACACTGCAGGCGCGGTTTCTTCACAGTCTTTGTGGGTGTAAACCGAATACAGTAAAAGTGAAAGAAACGCGCGTGACAATGCCCCCCTCTGAAAAAGCATCGTCCCGATGCTTTAAACAGAACACGCGGGGGGGGGGGGGGGGGGTAAATACATGCAACAATAAATAACAACCATAAAGCGAGAAACTACAATAATCACTAGGCACAAGCAAGAAAGTACAACAAATCAAAAAGTACAGTCCTCAGGTCCACTAACGCGCGTAAAACGGCTTGAGGCGCACGACATGGACGACTTCAGGCCGCGAGCGCCGCCGCTGAGAGTTCGTAATGCCGTCGGGAACGACCTCGTAGTCCAGAGCGCCTACACGTCGAAGCACCTTGTAAGGCCCGAGAGTATCGCCGAAGAAGCTTTTCACAAAGTCCACGTCGGCGTATGGGTGTCCAGACCCTCACACGGTCGCCAGGCTGGTATTCCACGAAGCGTCGTCGAAGGTTGTAGCGACGGCTGTCGGTCTTTTGCTGGCACTGTACACGCAGACGGCGAGTTGCCGGGCTTCTTCGGCGCGCTGTAGGTAGGCGGTGACGTCAACGTTTTCTTCCTCGGTGACGTTTGGTAACATCGCGTCGAGCGTCGTTGTCGGGCTGCGTCCGTAGACCAACTTGTATGGCGTCATCTGTGTCGTTTCTTGCACGGCCGTGTTGTACGCGAAGGTCACATACGGAAGGATGGCATCCCACGTCTTGTGCTCGACGTCGACGTACATGGCCAGCATGTCGGCGATGGTCTTGTTGAGACGGTCGGTGAGGCCATTGGTCTGTGGGTGGTCGGCGGTGGTCCGGCGGTGGCTTGTCTGGCTGTAACTCAAGATCGCCTGAGTAAGCTCCGCCGTAAACGCCGTACCTCTGTCGGTGATGAGAACTTCTGGGGCGCCGTGTCGAAGGACGATGTTCTCAACGAAGAACTTGGCTACCTCGGCGGCACTGCCTTTAGGCAAGGCCTTTGTTTCGGCGTAGCGGGTGAGGTAGTCGGTAGCCACGACGATCAATTTATTTCCGCAAGTCGACGTTGGGAGCGGCCCCAGGAGGCCCATACCGATCTGCTGGAATGGTCGCCGAGGAGGTTCGATCGGCTGAAGGAAGCCTGCTGGTCTTGTGGGCGGTGTCTTCCGTCGCTGACAGTCTCTGCACGTCCTTACGTAGCGAGCAACGTCGGCGGCAAGGCGCGGCCAGTAGTACTTTTCCTGTACTCTAGCGAGCGTGCGGTCTCTAGGTCGTGAACCTCGTGAAAAAACAAGCGAGCAAGTGGTGGCCGGTAGTGTAATGGATATAGTGCTTGCTTTCGGTGCGTGTGGTTGCGAGTTCGATTCCTTTGTTGTGCGTTCTTGTATGCAAATGTCATATTTGTACGTTAATACTTTGATGTCCATTTTCTTATATGTCCCAGAGATGAATAGTACCAAGAAGTGCCCGTAAAACACTAACATTGTGCCTGAAATAAATTTTTTCGCGACCTCTTATGGGCCGCGTATAAAAGGGGGTTTTAAAACCTCTCAAAAGAAGCAGAAAAACTCCCAGTGCGCTCCGTTGAAGATCCCGAAAGAGCTAAGTAAAAACACCAAAGTTACCTCCTAAAGACTCTGTTAGTTTCCTCTTTTCACTCCGTTTAAAAAGGACCTAAATAAAACCTCCTTTTGACCCTCTTATTGAAGGGGTTTTGTGTAGTACCTTCAGCATGGAAGTTAATAGCCGAGCCCGAAAACTCCCTAAAAGGCTCAAACCCGCTTGATATGTGGGACGAAACCCCACCAGATTAGCGAGAAAACAAGAAGTTTACCTCGAAAATAACTCTGCCGTTACGGTGAGATATAACGCAAATACAGGTAAAAGAAGAGGTCATGAGAGTTCGCTTCGTCGCTCATGCCTGTCTAAAATGTTCATGAAAATAAATGTACATAACTCCCTAAGCCTGAACCCGAAAATCCAGTGTTGAAGTAACCTCTGTTACTAGCTCCGATGCGAAACGACCCACAGTTTGTCGCACAAAAATAACTTCTTTGTGAAAAGTTGTCGTATTTTAAAGTATAACACTTTTGTATAAGTGTTTCATTTCGGACACAGTGACCTGAAAGAGGCTTGCGCGGACAGACGCACATCTTAACAGCAAAGGAAATGAATGCAAGAATGACTGTGGTGAAGTCCATGTTTGTAGATTTATTGAATTATGTCCATCCGAATGCCAGAAGAGCCTGGCGTGCATAGGCGGCGGCTTCGTCGGACGCTTCCACGTAGGCGGGAGAGCTACCAAGTATATTCCAAGTACAGCCCTAAAAAATTCAAAATTCCAGCAAACATAAGCGGCGGGAGTTTCACAACTTTAATACGAAATAATGTAACGGGAAAAATAATCGATTCTGAATTCGCTCGTATGTCATTTCGGGCCGTGTGAGATATTTTCTCGAGAATCTATAAAACGTTAAATCTGTTGTGCGCATGTATAGTTTACATCATTGATGCTTCACAACGCAAGCCACCAAATATATATGAGAAAACAAGCGACTGTTTCCCGATAGAATGGCAAAACTACCCCTCTTTCGTGATCATTTAGCCGTTGTTAGTCAAAAACGGCGCTGCCACAGCCAAAAGTAACCTCGATTTTTGACGACATTACCCGAAGTATCTATTTGCTGCTGTCGAGGCAACTTCAGGAACCTGTAGCCACAGTTGGTCAATGAACTAGGCTACATTACCCCCAGCTGGAATGAGCCACGATAAGGCAGTACCAGCGGGCGTTTCTACTATGTGAGAGACGATGGTCGGCCAGTAGGTATTTCACAAATTGCGGCTGAGTATGGAGACATAAGCTGGCTAATATAGCGACCAAAGGCAATGAAATCTATCGCAATGAACGTAGGTTTATTAATCGCCAAATTCTAGAAACACCAATTAAAGGAATGTGTAAGCGATCTAACAGAGAAACTGAATTACTCCTGAATGTTTCACAGTGGAAACTTCATTTAACGTAATATTGGGTTTCGTTCGATGGAGCAAAATCGGGTTTCATTAGGTCGACTGTATCTTGAAACTGATGTTATCTCTCCTAACGAGTTTCAATGCAGTATTGCCGAAGAGTCTCGCTCTGAATGTTCTTTACGCGTTGCAGAAGGAGGAACCAGGAACGACGCCCCAAGTAACGTTAAAAACGTGCACTTTTAACTTTTCTGAAGAAAAAAATGTGGGTTATTGGAGCATAAATGCACCACTTAAACGTCATTTTTAATACCTGAAGTGCGTAAGCTAAAACATTACCGAATCGTTATTGACATACCTTAAGGCGCCACACGCTGTATCAACGTAGCTATGAACGAATATATGTTCCAGCTCCTTAGCAGCGGTTGTCTTCCTGAAGCTCTTTAATAAAATGCTTTGCTGGGCGTGTTGGCGCACGTGCTGTCGTCGTCTCTTCTTGTGTGTCGTCTTTTTTCGCGCTCTAATTTATCCAAACTTAAGCTCTTTGCCGGAAAGTCGGGTGCACAATTGCATTGCGCACGACTGATTCGAAGCGAACTTTCCGCTAGCTGATGCAGCCCCAGGAAATGTTTCGGGTGGTGCAAATACCATTACCACAGTGACTCGCCAAAGCTATCTCGGCATTTTGGTTTCTAGGATGCTGGTTTGTTTCCGCAGAGCTAGTTTAAATAACTTACCGCAGTATTGATTACTGCCGTCTTGAATTCTTCTGTGAAGTTGAGACGAGTGTATAATGGATGACTCTGTGGACAGTGAAGTATTACTTTCATGCCCTAATTGTTGCACGAACAATAACAATCGAAGGCACTAGAATGAAAGTACGCTCTCTATAGTTTCCACGCAGCTACAGTTTCGTGATTTGCCCAACTTACATGCACTGCACTTGAACATATATGTAAAGTACAGACAAAACACATCATTTGTATTCTCATGTATATCAATCGATTTAAATAAACACGAATTGTACTCACGCTATTGCGAGCTGGTTGTAGCATACAATCGGCTGACTGAAACATAGGAACCACAGGTACTCCGTTATTAGCTCTCTTTTTCATGTCACACGACCAGCTTACATATTTGGCTAACTCGCGGTAGAAACCACGTTTGATAAAATGCAGCGCATAGTATTCTGAAATATTCTTGACACTACATTATGAATAATCATTATGAATAATCAGTATGACATGCATCCTCAAATGTTGTCATTGTTTCCGGAAAACAATATGGCCACCTTCCTTTACCATGAAAATGGGGGCAAGCAACGCTTCGCGAGGGTATGCCTTATCTTCCATTCTATTCTATTCTTCCTTCCCTTCTTTCTGTCAGTCTCTCTTTCTTTCACTCATTCTCTTTTTCGTTACTTTGCACAGCGCACTATTATCCCAACACATATGTGGACGTTGCGCTTCAAGGGCTTTTCATTACATAATGCGGATTTTTGCTATATTACTATTGGTCGCCACTAGCAGAGGAAGAAAGCCAGCCAATAACACTGCCGTGTACCATTCTTCATCCTCCGCCATTTGTGTTAGCTGAGTGAACGTATTGTGACCGCTGACCATGCATAGTTAATTATACTCCCTCGTATGTGCAGCAGGATATTTCATGAAAGAAGAAAGAACATACCGCATTGAGTGTCTCCATGCGTATCAACGGCTTACATATGTTATATTGAGCGCATGCCACCAATATCACCTACAGGAGAGGATGAAAGACCTTTCTTGAACATCGTGGAAGAAATATTAACAAAATAGCAGAGTCGGGGCATTGCAACTAGAAACCAATGTTCAGTCCAATAATTTATACACCAAATGTGCGATACCTTTCCATTAACGCCACGTTACGCTAACGTCGACTTGATGTCTAACGTAACTCACAGACATGAACTTATTGAACACATATAAATGGTTGTAAACAAAAAATATCACAGCATATCCACCAAGTGAATGATGATGAGTGGGCGAAGCATGACCCCGACGAAGCTGATTCATTGGGGTCATGGGCAGGATAATGTTTTAAAAGTTCAAACGTGTTCCGTCGATATTCGGACGGGATCGCACTGCAGTGTAACACAGTCATGAGGCCACAACTGGTCACACAAATACTGCAGCTAGCCCCGAAGATCGCGTTCAGAAAACCACGTTGAAACTTCGGTCTCGCACCGGGTTTCATGTTCCCTCAACTCGGGATCCACAGCTTTTCCTTCACAAATGTCGTTGGCTTGAGCAGCCGAGACGAGCGTGTCTGTATGTCAACGATGGTCTCTTTCCAAGGTGAGTTCGCCCTGCTATTTTTCAAACGCTGCCTACTCCTCCGCAAAACGCACGACGCCTGGTCCCTGCCCTCTTAACTAGCCGACTGATCCGAGGCGAAAGCCCACTACAATGCCAAGGTACGTTAGTCAATACTAGGGGCAAGGACAAGCGCTGATTTATACCTGAACTGTATAGCAATGAACACACAAAAATGAACAAAGACGCACACGTTGCCGGGGTGTCACACTTGAAATTCATGATGAGTAAACCAAGAAAATATTCAGATATCAGAAAAAAACACTTAACTGTCACCTTGAGCCACATACAGGAAAACCTATGTAAGCAAGGTTCTTATCGGTCAAAGCTTCAGAAAGTTTATCACGAAGGTCGCTGTTTGCACAATCGGCGGATTCATTCACAAGCCGCAAACGCAATTCTTTTGTTGTCCGTTTTCTGTTTCTATATTGTCTATATGACGCACGTGTACTTCAAAACAACTCAGGAACCCTAGCCCTTTCGAGCAACGGCTCCTGAAGCTTCCTGTAAGCTCCATGAGATCTTTTTTGTGCCTTTTTACAAGTGCTTCTTTACTTCATGCTATTTTTCGTTAAAAAGACTGGTGCGTGGAGGACAGAGCCCTCCGGCGGCATCCAAAACAACCAAAGTGGCGCTCCAAATCACTGCATGCTGCATTCTGATCGGCTGAAAGCGAGGTGTCCCTCCTCATCCTTCCATATTTTGCTGTGCTCGTTCGCTATTTTACAACGAAAGACAGCACGCACCTAGGCTTAGCGCAAGAAAGGACTCTTAAGGGCTTCCCCATATACCTGAACGTTAAGGAATAAACCTTAGCATTCTGACTACATGTGGTGGAAGTTTTCATTGCAGCGCGAATTTTATATCCATGTTTTTCTTTGCTTACTTTCAACATTCGAGCACAGCTGCTAAATTCTCAAATAGCTACTAAGGCATATTCCTCAGTGACAGGCCGAATGAAATTGTAACTGCTCAGTAAATCTTGAACTATTTTCTGTGTAAACCTGGGGTAGCAGCGTACTACGAACAAGGACAAATATTCTGTTGCCAAAGAGAAAACTGAACCCACTGCCCCATTTTACTGTTCTACCAAAGGCGAGTGAAACCCTAAACCGCAAAATAGAGCACATGAAAAATGGCAGTATTGAAATCGCTGGCGATATGCCGCTGTATACCTACCGTAGCCAACTTCTCAGGTGGTATAGTCTTAGCGTATGTGAGAAGTTCTTTGTTGCACGCTCGCATGACCTCTCCAAAAAGAGCTTTCGCATGAAGTAGGCGAGGTCCAAGACCTGTTCTAATGAAACCTTGATAAGAGTTAGTACGTATAACAAGGAGCGAGTTTTAGTCCAAAGTTTATAACTTGCAGAAAGATACACAGTAAGGATTATAAAATCATTTTAAAATTAGTGGTTACAAATAAAACGGAAAACACACGATTAGATGTGCACTTATCAGACAACTAATAGATCGCTTTAAATAGCTCTCAAGTGCTGCATGTCTGCTAGAAGATGTAAGCTTGAGCTATGGGTTTTGAACACAATACGTGGCAACATCACTTCATGTATGTACATACGCAGTCATAAGTATTTTGTGTAGAAGGTCTTAGCATGTCTGGTGGGGAGAAAGATAATACTAGAATAAATAGGCCCCCCGAGTATGCCAGTCAGACTCATGCAGTCGCACTACTAGAACGCAGCAAAACAGCAATGTAATGAGTCCGCAGCCTGAACATGGATTTCAAGGAGAAGGGAGCTCTGGCTGGCTTATTTCTACAGCTTTGTAAACGAAAATAGAGGACGTCGGCAAAAGGGACAGCCACCCGTTTAATGAAAATGATATTCGCGCAGAAGGATTAGTAAGCAAAACACAAGAAGGGAGCAAATGCAGGACGTTTAACCACACCCACATCCTGTGTTGTACAAATCATTTTACCATTCATGTTTCCCGCAAAACGCAACAAACGGAATGCATCGAGAACACTGTAGGCCAGGTATTAATGGTTACATGATGCGCACGGAATTCCATATCAGAGAAGCCTGTTCGACTAAATCAAGAATAGGATGCGAGTGCTTGACATGCTGATTTTTGAGGCGAGAGCCTCAGATGCCTGGTGAATCACGAGAACCGACAATCGGCGTCCACGCAAGTGACGCAAATTATGTTCATGCGCTAACATCCGCGTACGACGTCAGCAAGATGTCAGAGAGAACTGAACCTTGTGACGTCATCGGGACATCGAAGGAACGTCCGCGTGACGTCTCATAATGTGATGCCGAACGACGACATAATCAGATGACATTTTTGCTTGGTTATATGAGGGCTGACCCGAACGCACGTTAGGTACAGAAAGCTTGCGATGCGTGCGATCGCCGAGTCAATGCAAAATCACGTCATGTGCAGAAAGCTTTTGGGGCCGGGGTGATCAATACAATCACCTAAGAAGAAATAGGAGCTGGCTTTCGCTGTCGAGTTATTTCATGGGAACACCTGAAAGACCCTGTGGGTCCTTAGCCTTTTGTTTACCACAGCCAACCCAGTTGTGCAAGTCAATATTTTTTTTGCATATATGTAAGAACAATACATACGAAAGTGGGAATAAACCGAAAACCTTGAAAATTTAGCTTTTGTTATAAAAGAAAACGAGTGTCCACTTATGTGGACGCTGGAAATACCAGTTACGCTAGGTCCATCATCCTTCTTCTTTGTTTAAGGGAAGTTCGCCTGCCGACAACTCTTTTTCGACGGATTTATAATCATCACCACTACTTACCATAATCACCGCCTTCATCATAAGCTCAGCTCGTTCATCATTAATATCATCATGTTCATCATAAACGTTCACGTGGTCGCTTGCTAACGGCTGTGACTCAGCATTTTAATTATGATCGTTCATTATCGCATCGTCAATGACTTATTCCTCATGTTCAACGCTTTCATCATCACCCTCCATCACCATTCAAGGCCCATTTGCGTGCCCGCAGCTTTACTTCAACATGGTCCTCACCATCTTTATCGTCGTTTATCGTGGTTACTAAAGCCTTCATGATTACTTTCAAACTGAATGCTTTCACCATCAGCAGTAGCATTGTTCAGGAGGCTTTTGCTTGTTCATTTTTCTGCTTCCACGCGCTAATTATTGCTGCTCTCCTAATCGAACCATTCACTTCCGCCACTCTACTCAAAAATTAGGGCATGTATATCTTCATCACTTAATCTACGCCCCGAAAAAAGGAAATGAATTGTAAACACAACTACTTAAAGTTGTATTTACCGCTAATAGAGATAATGTTTTGCGTAGAGCCGCTCTTCAGAGAAGCGGGTCTTAGTACCATTCCGCGTTCTATCCGCTTTTTACACGGACTCGGTATGCCTGGCGTCCACAAACGTGAACGCCGCAGCGCCAACTCAACTTACAGAACTTTGGTGGTTCGCAGTGAAAGAAAACTTGCACAAAAACAAGATAAACGCTTCCTTTGCTCTAATAAACCCGAGTAATTTATAAATTCTTATGAATATGGAGTGCACTAACCAAAAAAAAAACGTAGGCATTATTTCTTACACCCTGCTTTTGTCTATACTTAAAAAAAATCTCCCTGTATGCCTTCCTTTTCCTCTCTTTCCTTCCGTCCTCTCGTGGCGGCGGCCTGCGCTTCGTGGTCGCCACCGCAGGGCAGACGGAGGATAAACAAGCATACCGCACGGACGTATCTTCTCGCACTCAGTTCATCCACCACACGATCTCTATAATATCACAGTACGGAAATCCTGGGATAAGAGTGAAAGTATAAGTTATGCCAGTACATAAAATCTTGGCATGTTTTTGGACTCTTACGAAGTCCGCACAATAGTGTCCCTATTAGAGCTGTGCACGGGCCGAATTTTAGAGCCCGAGCCCGGCCCGGGCCCGCTGGCTGCGTCGAAGGCCCGCCCGAGCCCGACGCTAGAGGGCTGCGAGCCCGCCCGGCCTGGCCCGACGTACAAAAATAAAAGCCCGGGCCCGGCCCGGTCCGGCCTGACATTATGAAAGTTTGCTGCGGAGACAAGATGTCGTTTTCCGATAATGTGACATTTTATTAAACATATCACAGTGAAACATAAGCAAACGACACATGACATGCACTATATGCAACGATTACAAGTTTTCGTGTAAAAATAAGCTGTCCAATGATTCGGGCTTCAGTGAAGTGCGGCGCTCCTGCGTCACATATCTCGCCCAACTGAAGGGCCCTTCGCTGCTCGCACTGGTAGCCGGAATTGCCGATATATTTTTCGGAAGCATAGCAAGCTTGGAATATTTAGACCGTTTGTTCTTCCAGAAGTTTAGTACCTCAGATGTAGGAGAGGGAATTATTCCGCTTATAGATAGTCACAGAGCTCATCTTGGGTGACTTCACCCTTTCACTTTGCTTCAGAGCGGTTAAGGGAAAGGAGAACCGAGAAAGGGGATGAGGGACGGTTGCGGAGAAAGCGCTACGCGGTGGAAAACAGTTCCGGCACGTCTATATTTTGGGCTTCATTCGGGCTTTGGATCTGGCACGGCCCGCCCGACAAAAAAGAACACAGCCCGAGCCCGGCCCGGGCCCGAGATAAGATGTCGGCCCGCCCGAACCCGGCCCGCGGGCCGGGCCGGGCTCGGGCTTTCGGGCTACTCGGAGCCCGTGCACACCTCTAGTCCCTATCCATGATTCTACCAATTACAGCAGGTGTAGCGCATTTTCAATCCTGTAGTACATATAGCGATTGACATTGGCACTGTAGTACATATAGCGATGGACATTGGCACAGATGCTCTAGAATATGCGTTGTATAGTGGTCCACATAAAATTATATCAGGAAACTTCATGCAAGGGAAACGCCATTTGTCTCAATAAAAGAGATACAAAGTAAGGGAAAGACAGGGTAGCTGACCCTGCAATATCTTACGTGGTGGACGAGTGTTGCACAGTGATCCAGGATCCAGCATACATATTGCCAGGACAAGCACCAACAAAGCCATTCGCTGCATGCAGCGTTCTCTTATCTTGTAAAGGTACCGATCATTGAAAAGGATGGTGTAGGAGACAGCATATGCGCAGAAAAAGAAACCTGGGAACTATCTTTGAAAAACTGAGCTGCGCTAGAGACGAGACACCAGAAACGAAGTGGGCAGGACGATCGCACTGCTGCGATTGTCCTGTCCACTTCGTTTCTGGTGTCTCGTCTCTAGCGCAGTTCAATTTTTCATAGTTATGTCTTACCAACTAACCCCCCCCAACATACGCTTTTGGGAACTATCGGTTAAATAAGGTCGCCTTTTAAACTACATCATTCAAGTAATGCTTTTTGACAAGAAAACCTACAATCTATAGGTTAAAGTGCAATTACTAATAAATCACATTGAATACTACAGGGAAGTTTGAAAAGGAATGACTGCTTGGGGGGTCGTATGGCGGGGCTGGAAAAACAAAAAAAAGGTGCCTGAATTATTTAACCAACTTGTTTTAATACATTTAGTTTCGTCAGTAAGGACAAACAATTCTGCGATGAGATAGGACTTTTTGCGATAACTGTCGAATTTGATATTTAACATCCAAGATGTCCTATATATTCATGGCTATTTCCTTGCCAAAATTTAAATTTTAAGGATTAAAAACGTATACAATTTCTAAAAGCATTACACATACCATTTTTGTGAGTCTTGCAATGCTCATTGTTCGGTTGCCTTACATTCTCTTTGAAACGAGATCACTGATGGAGCTTCCTTAGGCAAGCCAGCTGCAATACCATTCGCGACCAGGGCTCATGGCTCTGTTTATAGATCATGAAAAGAAAACAACATCGATATCTCTCCGTCCATACCGCCTTCTTGTTCGCCATTTGATAAAGGAGGCGGGAACGTCAAAATTCAAGCTAGTCATAAATGTTTACCTTTCGGCGATAGTGCTCTGTGGAGGCCTAAAATTTAGTAGACCGTCGTGTATCAAATCTGAATTTACATATCATTATTATTCACGTCCTCTAAGGAAAAAATTCCTTCTTCACGGCCATTTATTAGGCTTAAAGGCTCTTTTGGTGACAAGTACGCAAGCTTCCTGCAGTTAGGAAATAGATGACGGTCCATCACACAATGTTGTCTGCACAGAAAAAAAAAGAGGACGAATGGTCTGCTTGCTTTGCTTTATCTTTATCTCGACCGGTCAACCGGGCCACGAGGAAAAGAACGTCTGTGGCCTTCCATTCACTGTGCCTGCCTCAAGTACCGTTTCGAAGTGACCACTACGCCATAGCTCATCATTTTGCGAAGCAGGGAAGTACCCACTACGAGTCCGTAAGGCGACACGCTGGTCTATGAAGCTACCAACTTGTTGATGCTGTGACAGGTGGTAGGAATCATGGTGAAACATTAAGCTGCCCAACCATTGTATCAGTTGGGCAGGTTTAAGGCAATGGCTCGTTACGCAGCTCACAAGTTAATTCACACTTCGTAGGATTTCAAGCTTGTGTCACGCAATAGCACTTGTGTTAATGGGAGAAACTCAAACACTTGCGTGACAAACACTTGCGTGGCTATGTACTAGGCTACCTAACTTCTACGCTGAATGCCTGGGCTTGATGCCACCTGGAACCTCTGATATTTATTCTTTGCTTCTTTTGCGACTTTCTGCTCACTGACGACGCCGCCGATGCTAGCGCCTGAATTTCTGAAACACGGATTATTAACGCTGCTGCGTTGATATATATGAGGCGCTTTGTTCCCGAATTACACAACGTTGTTCGCTTCTTAACGAAGCCTTATTGACATTTTAGACACTGCTTTTCGGCGACTTTATATTCCCGCAATATCTCGGACTAACCGATAATGTGTAGGTTCCAAGAGCCGTACAGATAGCGATTTTGTCAATAAATGTCTAACTTTTGGTCTAACGCATCTCCTCAATGAACCTACACGCTATAGTGATGATTCGCTTCATATCCTTCAATTTCTTCTCGCTTCCGAGCCTAACAAAATAACTCGACGTTTTTGCCAAGGCTCAGTGACCACTGAGTAATCCATGCGTCCTCCTTCTGTCAACTATCCCATTCAACAAAAATAACTAAACCAAGAACACTGTACCATAAAGGGAATTGTTCCGCTGTAAACGTAGAGGTCGAACCATTTGCTGCTTTTCTTCAAACTGGCCTTTCAAGCTGTTCTTTAGAAGCAAACCGGTTAATCTACAAAAACGAAACGCTTGATCCATTCACTAATCATGTACCCAAAATTAGCGTAACTGAAAAAAAGTCATCCCCATGGTTCAGTGTCACACTGAAACGACTAAACAATAAAAATAAAAGTGCTATTTCGAACAGAAAATTTGTCCTATAACGCATGTGCATGGAACAGCTACTACACCGCAGAAAAAGAATTCGAAAAACTTGCTAACAGAGAAAGACATTCTTGTTTTTAACATATATTGCCTGCATCTTTATGAAAAAAATTGGCATATCCCACGCCCCGCGGAAATCAGTTTCATGCGAAGCAGCCGCCGAGTAATTGTCTGGGCTGAATATTCTTGCCCTTGAGGTAAGTGCTAGGAAATGGATCGACGTTAAGTGGAGCGGTTTCGTGCACATTGTGGGCTTACCAGTAACGTCCACTACTCTGGCGTCTACTGGTGACTAGACTAAGTAGTTTATAGCCTGATGTAACACAAGCCCTCACGTTTGAGTGAGGACGTTAGTATTATCGAAACAAAGTGCGCTTTACAGGTGTGGCGCTGTCAGTATGACACGTAACATTCGTTAGGGCGCATCACTTCAATATAGGGGGGGTTATTGAAAAAGTAAGGGCTGTTTGCTAATAATTAAATATTTACGATCAGAATAAAGATTTACTTGCGCAGAGTCATCTGTTCGTTCTTCCGCAAGGTTCTGAAGTTATTGTTCTGGCTCAGTAGTCGTCTGCTTCACGGGCCATGGTGGTAACACTGTCCGCAAGAATCGTAGCTCCCGCCAGTTGGGAAGAGCGAGCTGTTATTCGATTTTCGTAGGTAAAGCGCCCATAAGCACCTCGAATTTGTGGAGAGTTGTGCCTAGTTGATAGACCGCAGTGATCAGTGAAGTAAAGGTCAGAAAATGGTACCCATGCTTCACAAATGGCCGCACGATTTGAACGACGAAGAGCGGAGGGGCAGGCTCAATATCAAGACCAATGAGACTGTTCGACAAATGAACCTGAAATTGTGATTGGACGACTGACAGATTGTAGTCGGTCGGATAGATTTCTCTTTGTTGACTTCTCAACAATTTACGCGACTATAACAGAAAAGCTCGGAATGTGTGTTCAAGCTGCGTACCAAAAATGCTTACCGACCTACTCAAACAGCAAAAAATTTCTAGGCGGCGAACTTCTCTGCAGAGGTGCTAAAGAAACTGGTGCAGTGGTACGAAAATTGCTTAGAAGTTCACGGTGATTATGTAGAAAAGTTAACTAGGGCTGTACTAAACTAAACCCGCCCATAAAAACTTTTACTAACGAATATTTATTTTTCAGGGCAAAAGGGCCGTTACTTTTTGAATGACACTCGTAGCTTGCTGATTCATTGGAATATAAATGTAATATTTATTAGACTGCTATAAAATTGTAGTCAACATTGGAACCATATTAACGTTAACCCTTTAAAGCCCGTAGGGAACATATTTTCCATCAAGTTTAAACGCCTCTATCTCCAATACTCCCAAGTCCTCCATCCTGAGACAGGTGTTACATCTATAGTGATGTTTGAGAATCAACTGGACAAAATTTTAGCGACTCATAAGCAAGCAGCTACGAGGTGCCCCAGTTTCCGTTAGGGCCACCGACACTTTTCTCTCTGAGCGGGAGTTCGTCGCGCCGGTTTTCACCAGCTGCGATAATTCATTGATGAATGTATTTGCCACTGTGAGAAAAAGGTCAGAAAATGCATTTGCTCAATGCCTCAAGTGTAGGGCTATTATCTGGTCCACTTTTAGATCCTGATTTAACGGAGAACTCAAGTTATTGACATCTGGATTGCAATTGTGCAGTGGGAATATACTTCCCTACGGGCTTTCACCGATGCCAGTCGACATGATGCGATTTTCTCTTTTTCTAAAAGAAAACGTGCTCGACATTTGAAGAAGCACTAGATTTGTACTTTTTTTACCTGGTGATGTAAACAACTTTTGTGACAGCGAGGAACGTGATGACGAGGACGAACCATTGTGCATAATTGCTCGCTCGAATGATGATGCAGTACACATTGACCATACGACTGCAAAGCAAGGCGTTGGCTCCTGGGATAATTTTTAAGGGATACAGTTGAAAATAAAAGACAGCAACGCACGTGCCCTGAAGGCCGTACAAGGTGACCGAAAAAACTTTAACCGTTCCCAGACCAAGTGGCGCTTTCACCTGTACTCCATTTTCCTAAAGGTACACAAACCTTCAAACGTTCCTAGTGTCGTTCAAGTCAACAAAATGACAACAGGTCGAAGATTGTTTGCTCTATGTGCAATGTTCACGTTCGTGCCGTACCATGCTTTCGAAAGTTCCCCCCACTGGTGTGGTTCTACCAAAGGCCCATGGGCAAGTATATTCCCACCCTAATAATTTGATTTTTATCGTCGTATAAAGAAACTTGTCAAGTTGCATTGTGTTCTTTGGGTAATGAATAGTCTTTTCAAAGAATCTTGCATCAGTATTTACAATAGATGCTTCATGGGCGTTTAAGGGCTAACATGGCATCACGTCTGTGTCTAAGATTCACGTATCTAATGTTTAATGATCTGTCGCCGAATCCTTCGGTCATCGGCGAGTGAGCGAAGTTCCACAGAAGGCAGCAAGTCGAAGGCGATGTCCAGTTCTGCTTACGTTGCCCAGCTACGGAAGCTACCAAGAACCTGCAATTTTGGAAGCTCGTTAGACGAATCCCTCCGGGATCGCTTCGTGTGCGGTTTGTTAAGAGTGGATATGCAGCGAGTGTAGTTCCCTGAGGACAGCAAGCTCACGTTTCAGAGAGAGGTAGAGCGCGCTCTGGCTATGGAGGCGGCAACGAAAAGCACTGCTGAAGCCCGCACGGTTGTGCCCGCAGCCAACGCCAGCCATAAAGTAGAGTCGGCTTCGAGTGTCCAGTCGCAGGAATGTTTTAGCTGCGGGTCGCCTAAACACTTCGGCAAAACGTGTCCCAACTTAAACGACAAATGCTGTAAGTGGAACAAAAGGGGGGCACCTTAAACTAGTCTGCCGTAGCGCCTCCGGCACGTCGCATGAGAAACTCCCCATCAAGAGAACTGTAAAAACTATACCGGTCGTATCCCACGCAGAAGTGGTAGCCGCAAAGGGTGTATCTGCGCCCAGTATTGGGCCAATCATGGTACGGATTAAAGTAAATAATGTGGCAATCTCTTTGGAGCTAGGCACAGGTGCTGCTGTCACACTCATGCCTTTCAAATAATACCGCAATTTTTTTTCATCACCCGGACTCGAGCCGACACAAGTCAAGCTGCACACCTACACAGGAGCCCTGGTGATCCAAAAAGGCGTCCTACAGGTCAAGGTATGGCACGGCGGCAACACGGTGAGCCTGCATTTTTACGTCGTCGACCAGGAGGGACCGCCATTGCTAGGCCGGGAATGGCTTGAGGGAATCGGTCTGGAGTGGAGCAAAATTTGGAACGTCCACCATCGGCGAAGGTCAGAGCTTCCCATTTCTTGTCATTTAGAAAAAAGGCTACACGATTTGATCACAAAGTACGACTCTCTTTTTAAATATGTGCTAGGCATGATTACAGACGAAAGGGCCGAGCTGTATTGCAAGCCTATTCAAACACCAAAGTTTCTCAAAGCAAGACACTTGCCGTTCGAGCTGCAAAAGGCGGTCGTGGCTGAGCTTTTCAAGATGGAAAAAATGGGCATCATAACAGCCGTTGCCACATTAAATTACGCCACGCCAGTGGTACCTGTTATCAAGACGGTGGCATACGCCTGTGCGGCGATTATAAAGTGACAGTGAATCCGTGCCTTTAAGTGATCCGTTATCCGTTGCCGGAGGTCGATGATTTCTTCGCGGCTCTGTCTGGAGGCACGCATTTTTCAAAGATCAACCTGAACCGCGCTTACCAGCAAGTGGTCATGTCTGATGTCTCAAAGCAATAGCTGGCCTTGAAGGCATTGTTCGTTGTCAACAGATTACCTTTTGGAGTAGCTTCCGCGCTGGGGATTCTCCAACGAATAATCGACACCATGTTGAACGGCCTCTATGGTGTTTGCTGCTACCTCGACGATGTTTTGGTAACGGGGAAAACAACAGAGAAGCACTCAGCCAATCTCGAAGCGCTGCTAGAGCGTCTTCAAAGCCGAGGCGTCAGGGTAAAGATAGAAAAGTGCTCGTTTTTCCAAAGCGAACTTCACTACCTTGACCACAAAATCAGCGCTGAAAGCATTTCCCCATTGTCAGATAAAGTTGACGCACTTCTCTAGGCACCAGAGCCGCAGTAAACAAAGCAGCTTCAATCTTTGTTGGGCGTTGTCAACTATTACAGCAAGTTGATGCCCCAGTTAGCTACGATAGCTCAACCATTTTACATGCTTCTGCAGAAAAAGGTAGCGTGGCACCGGGACGAGCATGCTCGAAAAGTGTTAAACCATGTGAAAGCTCTGTTGGCGCAACCACCTACGCTCGCACACTATGATCCTGAAAGACAACTTGGGCTGTCATGCGACTCGTCACAGTCTGGTGTAGGAGCCATTCTATTTTATGTCTACGATGACGGTACGGCACGGTCCATTGCTTACGCTTCAAGAATGCTATCGGAAGCGGAAAAGAAATACAGTCAACTGGATAAGGAAACATTCGCCATCATTTTTTGGTGTAAAGAAGTTTCACTTCTATCTGTACGGGCGCTCATTCACCTTGGTCCCAGGCCATAAGCCTCTTCAAACAATATTGCGCCTGGCAACTGAAATTCCCGCCATCGCGGCTGCTCGGTTGCAACACTGGGCCGTGACGTTGGCAGCGTACTCGTACAATCATATCTTCAAGAAATAGATTGAGAACGCGGCAACCGATTTATGCTCGCGTCTGCCGCTGCCAGATCTTGAAGCGGGAATCAAATAAACAGAATAATCGTTTTATTCGTTGCGATGGGACTCGTTGCCTGTTTTTAGTCGAGATATTGCGGCTGCCACGAGTAAAGACCGAATTCTTTCTCAAGTGAGGGAATTCACAAGTGTTGCATGGCCCACGTCGATCACGGATGGATGAAATCCATCACGTCCATTCCGGCATCGTGCGCTGCAAACAGCTAGCGCGCAGCTACGTGTGGTGGCCAACGCTCGAGGCGGACCTCGAACGTCGCATCAAAAGCTGCGCTAGTTGTCAAGAGCAACGTAACGGGCCAATCAACGCACCTCTTGACCCGTGGTCATGACTACACCGTGGCAGCGTGTTCACGTAGACTTTGCAGGACCTTTTCAGAATACCATGCTTTTAGTGGTGGTCGACGCATATTCTAAATGGCCAGAAGTTTTCAAAATGCGCTCGACCAATGCAGAAAGCATGATTCGTTGTTTGGCCTAGCTCTTCGCACGTTTTGGTTTCCCTGAAACAATTCTTTCCGATAATGGACCTCCATTTGTTTCTAAGGAGCTCAAGCATTTCGTGCAGGCAATGGGGACACGGCAAGTCCTTACGTATCCCTACCACCCTAGCTCCAATAGGCTGGCAGAGCGTTTCCTTCAGGCCTTAAAGAACGCCCTCCACAAACACGGCACAGGAGAGACACTGCAGGTAAAGCTACAAAAATTTTTGCTATCGTATCGCGACACGCCACATGCGACTACTCGTGCATCACCAGCGGCATTGCTCCTGGGACGACGCTTCAGCTAGATGCCGTAAAGCCCTTTGTGGAGGAAGGAGTAGCCCACAGACAGTGCACTCAGGCAATAAGTCGTCCGTGTCGCGAAAGTCATTTCTTGGTAGGCGACAACGTGTTAGCACATAATTCGGGAAAACCAACGTGGGCTCCCGCTGTGATTGTTGCTCAAACAGGACCTGTCTCTTTCCAAGTGCGTGCACCTTCACTTGGCGTCGCCCCCGGGATGAGCTGCTGCACAAACCTGCAGAGGACGTTACCCCTACGCATGGAAGAGCTGGCGAAGCTACGACCAGCGAGTTCCTGGTTTTTCCGGAGACCGGCGACGCACCACTTCCCCCCCAGTCCACAACCGTCCAGGACAACTCCGGTTACGCCACAGGCAACACCAGCACCCGCCCAGGCAAGACGCTACCCCATGCGAAATCGTCGCCCACCGGATGGATGCCAAGCTGGACTCTGAATGACCGTGTGCGTTATTAAAAAGAAGGGGGAGGTGATGTTTTGCCGGCTGGCGCTCCATTTATTAGAGCACTCTGCAAAGTGCGCATGGGCTACTAGGTGTTAAAAGCAGAGTACCGCTTGCTAGCGGTGCCTTTTCTTGCCCGAGCCACGAACCCACAAGCATGGGTCAATAAACATCGTTCACGCGGCACTTGTCTGGTTCTTTGCGGCATGTCTGTTGCAAAACGTAACAGCAACCGTGATGTGCGCGCAACTCCCGAGCCCGGATCCTGCACGAACACCCACCTAGCTAAGGTAATTCTCGCATCACCTTCCCAGCAGTCACCGGATCCTGGGTCAGCAATGCCCGCTTCGATATACTGCTCTCTCACCAAGGGCAATGCCTGGGCCTTTCAAAGCCTGGCGACCATCTCGACCGTTTTGCTATTATTGTGGAGTCCGGGGCCACATTTCAAGGTTCTGACGACGGCGTCAACAAGACGGGAGGCGCGGTTATGACGTTTTAGATGTGAAGCATCTAATGGCGAAGTTCAATCCGGTGGTGGTGGTGGTGTGCGGCGTGACCACCCTGACTGCGCATGCGCAAACCCTCTCCACGCACCTCCTCTTCTACGCTCCCCCCGCTCTCTCCTCTTAGCATCCCTCACGCGGCGTTTACACACCCATTTCGCATGCCGTCCCCTACCCCTCTCCTCTCCTACGCGTCCCCCCTCTCTCTCCTCTAGACATCCCTCCAGCGGCGTCCGCACCACCACTGCGCATGCGCATCCCCTCCCCCCTCTCTCTCCTCTAGGCATCCCTCTCCGCGGCGACCACACCCCCCACTGCGCATGCGCGTCCTCACCCCCTCTCTCCTCTCCTACGCTCCCACCCTCTCCTCTAGGCATCCCTACAGCGGTGTTTACACCCCAATTGCGCATGCGCGTCCCCTCCCCCCCCTCTCTCCTCTCCTCCTCTCTCGCCTCGCAACGCCGACGCAGGCAGCGTCTGCTATCGAGTTTCTTGATTGAAAAAACCGACTGCTCGCGCTGCACAACCGTTCAACGCCGACGCAGGCAGCGTCTGCTAGCGAGTTTCTTGATTGAAAAAATCGACTGCTCACACTGCACAACCGTTCACTGGCCACCCCGTATATATAGGCACTGGACACGAATATAAGGGGACAAGAAGGTACTATAGGCTTTCGTGTCCCCATATTCTGTTCTTGACCTGCAAGGTTGTGCCGGTGGGAGATTTCTCCTGTGCGTTCTCGAACGATAAAAATTCGCAGCGTGCGCGGTAACTAAATGCGGACTGCGGGTCTCTGTGTCCAATCGGAGTCTTCTGTCTCTCATTGCCTATTAGCAGCGATTAGCATGTTCCAGTAGGAAACACCGGTCCATCAATGCGTGATTGCGCCTCCCCAGATTTCTCAACTTCGCAACGCCGCGATGAGCGCCAGCGTCAATGCCGCCGCCAGTGTAAGCATGATAATTGATGGTAGCGCAGGCTAAAGACACGGACAAAAGAAGGCACATTCGAGACACCACAGCGCTGTGGTGTCTCGAATGCGCCTTCTTTTGTCCGTGTCTTTAGCCTGCGCTACCATCAATTATTATACAAGCATACCAACAAGCCCAAATCGCCACCCTCAGCGAGTGTAAGCGTTAGCGCCCGCTGCTTCGCATCTACACATGGTTCCCTTTAGCGGGAGATGGTGTAATTTTTTAAATGCGAAGCATTTCTTAGCGAACTTCGGCGACTTTGAGCGTATCTATCTATCTATCTATCTATCTATCTATCTATCTATCTATCTATCTATCTATCTATCTATCTATCTATCTATCTATCTATCTATCTATCTATCTATCTATCTATCTATCTATCTATCTATCTATCTAGCCGCCTACGACTTTTGTGCTCTCCTCGCCGTATCGTTAATGGGATTTATACCAAATCTGGTATGGCATAACATGACTGTGTTACAAACATAAATGGCTGGTCATGTCATGAAAATCATGACCAGCCATTTATGTTTGTAACACAGTGGTATGGCATAACATGACTGTGTTACAAACATAAATGGCTGGTCATGTCATGAAAATCATGACTAACTTGTCATGAAAAGTATGATTTACATGCCACGCTCATGGCGCGCTCGCGGCCGTTTCGTTAGCTTGACGTACACCAAATTTGGGATTGAGTGACATGACTGTATGACGAACATAAATGACAAGTGGTAATATGGAAAATCATGACTTCATGAGCGACATGACTTGCATTCCAAGCTCATAGCGCGCTCGCGGCCATTTCGTTCGCTTGATATACACCAAATTTGGTATATCGCGACGTGACTGTATGACGAACATAAATGACAAGCCGTAATATGGAAATCATGACATGTCATGAGTGACATGACTTGCATTCCACGCTCATGGCGCGCTCGCGGCCGTTTCGTTAGCTTGATATACACCAAATTTGGTATTGAGTGACATGACTATATGACGAAGATAAATGACAAGTCGTAATATGGAAATCATGACTTGTCATGTGCGACATGACTTGCATGCCACGCTCATGGAGTGCTCGCGGCCGTTTCGTTAGCTTGATATACACCAAATTTGGTATTGAGTGATATGACTGTATAACGAACATAAGTGGCAGGTGGTAACATGAAAATCTTGGCATGCATGTCATCTAAAATGCCATTTACATGCCACGCTAATGGTGCGCTTGCGTCCAGTTCGCTAGCTTGACATACACCAAAATTGGTATATCGCGACGTGACTTTATGACGAACACAAATGACAGGTCCTAACATGTTAAACATGATATGCAAATTATGTAAAGCATGATTTGCTCCTTCCTGGCTGCTTCGCATTACATCGATTCCCACAGTGCATGGGATCTGCCGGCTTTTTTAAAGGGGTGAGTTTGTCTCCTGTTCTCCAATGTCGCCGCTCATACCAACTTTACGAACGTCGCCACCATCACCGTAGACCTTCGATGGAGCGGGTACGTTCCATTCATCGCTTCGTCGGTCTCCATCGCCTATGGGGCGATCCTCTTCTCCTCTTCGTCCGGCTACCACGGCATCTGATCATCGCCCGGAAAACTAAACAGTGCACCTTTAGGAGGGAAAGCTGCATCTTACGGAGTGCACCAAACTCCCCCGGAACGCTCCTCAAATGTACTTTCATTGTGTGTTGAAGGTGTATGGACTGAAGCCTTGGTGAGGTGACCGGCCGCGTTAAGTCAACGGCAATCGGATTCAAGAAGTTCCGACAGGACTGCGATGTCGGTTTATTGCCACGCTGATGTTTCCGGGAGCTAGTGCTTAAAGTCGATCTCAGGCAGGCTGAGCTAACTTGAGATTGAAGTCCCGATAATTACGTTGTAGACGTTGAATACGCGTATAGCTAGAGGAGCGGCTAATTTTAGTTGGCCAGTTAACACAAACCCTTACTAAAAACTTCTAGAAGAGCTACTTTTTCATCTACTTCTACACCATGCTGGACAAGAAACTAGACCGATTAGCAGGGTGATATCTTGCGCTTACATCGTCCTTCGTGTCCCCATATTCTGTTCTTGGACCATCGACGAGGGTCAAATCATGCGCGTTCCATTGTTAGGAACTCCACCCTAAAATATAATGACCCCGCCGAGAGTGGCAACCTGCTGAGGCGATCGATTACGGCTCGCTCACGTGTAGCTCTTTCCCGTGGGAATGGTCTGTTGTCTCGGCCCTCAACCGATGGGCCTTGCTGTCTAAACCTAGTTCAGGGCACATTGAGGCTTCCAAGAAACCTGCCGTCAACGCCGGTACAGGTACAAATAGTCAAACGTCAGCGGCGAACGTTTGAAGAGAAACAGCCCCCTCAGCTCTTCGCGGCTCTAAAAACTAATCGATTCATGTTCAAGCAGTTCCGCCTATCGGTGGGGCGAGCGCGGCATCCATGAATTGGCGTGACGCCGGGTAGCAATAATGGCAGTCCGTGACAGCCACTTTACGTACGTCGTGGTCATGCATGTCTCTCAGAGGGCTGAGCGGGATAAACTAAACACCATGATTCGGAGAGGTATCAAGAGCGCTCTTGGTTCCCGAACTACACGCAAACCGTAAGACTCCTCCAGCTAGGAATATACAATACGCTCGAGGAAATTGCGGAAGCACTGCAGAGGGCACACGTCATCAGAGTCTCGGGCACGAAGGCTGGGAGGCCGACTCCTCACGGACATGGGTATCAATGGACATCGGAACATGGGTGGACCACAATTACCCGAGTTTGTCAAGAAGAGAACGCGAACTAATCATCGTTTCCCCCATTACGCGCAGTATGCACCCGCTGTGAAACATGCGAAGAAGGCGGGCCAGGGCGGCGGCGATTCTCCGCAGGGCAGCATATAACCCAGGGAGGAGCTGCTTTGTCGACGCGGCCCAGTACGGGGACAGCAACAAATACGCAGCGGCATCGGTCGACCGAGCTAGTTCATTCATAGTTCGAGGAGAGCAACGGCGAAGAGAGCAATAGTTCGAGGAGAGCAACGGCGATGGCCACCTGCTCAGCGCTGCTGAGCAGGTGGCCATCGCCGTTGCTCTTCTCGGCGAGAACCACGCGACCGCATAAACTGGCTCCTTGGCAGCCATCCTTGGCTTCGCCGTCGGCGCAATCTCTAAGTAAGCACGCCGTATCCATGATCAAAAAGACATCTCTAACCGCGTTTTATCGTGGTTTCCGGCTCATATGCGCCATTTTGAAGGAGGTCCTGCCAACCTCAATGAGCTGGCCCACTCCATGTCGCGAGGTCTGACGTTCCGCGATCACGGAGGTTTGGCCCCGCACACGACGTTGGACAATAGAAATCAGCCCGCCACATCCAATGAGATTTCACAGTACGTCTACTTAGGCAGGTGCGTCTACGCCTTTCCTCACAGAAAACTACACAGAGCCCAGGCAAAGGCACTTAGACTCCTACAGACGGATTCGTATCGAAATTTGGCCTTATACAATTAATCCGGGTACTTACACAAGCAGCTTGTGCCCCCTTTGTGGGGAAGTAGCTACCTTAAAGCACATTCTCTGGCTAAGCCCCTCGTTACTGGGCAGCAATCATGCCAACCCGGCCAAGTGGTGCTCCGCCATCAGAAGCCCCAACAAACGGGCTCAGCTTTGGGCCGTGCAGAGAGCCCACGATACGGTGATCAGGCTTGGCCTGCCAGTCCCAACGTGGGAGAAGCCCATTGCGCGCTAGTAGCGTCTCTCAGGACTATAAATAATGTTTCACCATCCATCCATCTCTCTTGCGACACAGAGTAAACGAAGTTGACGATGTGAACGCGCAGCTCACACACTCTTTAAGCAGCGCATTTTCTCTAGTTCATTTTCTGTACAAGACAGGACATTCAAAGATAGGCATTTACAGCTTTTGCCTAATAAAATATACACTGATGTTTAGTCTTTTTCGAAGCACTCGTGTATTAAATGAAATTGACAGATTACTGATTATTCTGAATTTCTGAATTTTATTCTTTACTGAAACAATGAATAACAGCAAAAAAGTCGCACGATTCTCAAATTTATTTACTTAGGTCCACCCAAAGTTGAGAACAGCTTTAAGTGCAAATGCAGCAGTATCGTCCATAGCTTGAATGTTGACTGTGGAGTTGCCGATATGATTGAGTACACAAGTCTGCAAAATTTCAAAGATTTAGCAAAAGTACAGCCAAAGGGTTAATACATGAAAACCAAGCACAGTCGCAACGTAAAATATTAAAACAAAATGGCAGTTAGGAGGCCCTGCAGGACAAGAGACAAGCTGTATATCTAAAAAATTAATTGCAGCAACGTTTACTCCTCCAAACCAAATACAATGGGTGTTCAAATGAAAAGGTACGAAACGACACTGTGGGTATGAATGAAGACTTTATTAAAAGCATGCACTATGTACCTGATCACCACAATCAATTGATGAACGGGCCGAAGGACTCCATGTTCCCAGAATTCATGTGGTCGTGACGAGACCGAGTCCTTTAGAGCGTCATTGACTCCGTCGTCCGAGTTGAAGCGCTTTCCTTTCAGATGTTTTTTCAAGGGTCCAAATATATGCAACTCGCAGGTGATGCATGGTGGACTGTTTAACAGCCTCGATGTCATAAATAGGATAATGCTTCCCTGCTCCTCAATCATCTAGTTTTGCGATGTGAACGCCCTCTCATGCTCCGATCCATGACGGGCTATGAAATCCCATCCCTAGATGTCTCGCTACAATCTCCCATAGCGGCGTAGGCATCATGCTAATGGTCATGATGTTACGACGTTTCGTACCTTTTCATTTTAAACACCTTTTGTAACTTTTTGTGAAGAATTTAAGGAAATAAAGAGTAAGATTTCCAAGTTTTTGCATTCATATCAACGTACGTACAACAGTTGTTGGGGTTCACGTGCACAAGCTACAGTATAAGTATGAGGCACGCCGGTAAGGGTGACTTCGAATTTATTAACCGGACGTTCCACGTAAAGTGCAAACCCATACTAAGCAAACGAATATTCCTTTCATTTCGGTTCTACACGAATACGGCCTCCGTAGCCATAGTAGAACCCGTGCACTCTAGCGTAGCAAAGCGGCGCTTTACGGGCTAACTAATACTAGGGCGAGCATTTAAATCATCAGAAATACTCTAAATACTCTAAATACTTTCGAAAAAAAAAATCCTATTCAATAGATGATTCACTATGTGCCATAAATAGAGAAACGAGAGGTAATGTAACGAAACTAGTGAAACCTCGGTGATACGATCACAGCTCATACGAATTTCGGGGTGATACGAATTTTTCTTTGGTCCCGGCCAAGACCAATTGTCCTGTAATGTAATGGAGTACGGTTGTTGCGAACCGATTTTCACCCCGCGACGTTTGATACGAACGTACGCTACCGCCCAGGTACGAAGAGGTGCTGTTCGCGCTGTCGCGGAACACGCGCCAAGCACGTGCGAGCTCGGGAACGCAAGCGCAGGCATGCGCGCCGCACCCCAATCGTCAGAAAGTAGGAGAGGACGGTCTTGGCGAAGGAGTCAGGCCTCATAACGTCAACATGCGCGACTGTTGAGGTCGCACTTGTGCGGGCACGACCGTAAATCTCCCAAAAAACATCCCCAGCACCTCCGCGATAAGAAAATCATAGCATCGGACCGTGGTTCTGAAGTTTTAAGGCGAAAGCCTTTAATGTCTCATGCTCACGTCCGTCTGGTGTCCATCCGTCCGGTGTCCGTCCGGCGTCCGTCCGTCCGTCCGGCGGTAGTGCTGGTGGTGTGCGTCCTGACCACCCTTACTGCACATGCGCAAACCCTCCCCACGCACCTCCTCTCCTGCGCTTCCCCTCTCTCTCCTCTAGGTATCTCTCCCGCCCGCGGCGCTTACACCCCCATTGCACATGCGCGCCCCTGCCCCTCCCTCTTTCCTCTCCTACGCGTCCCCCCATCTCTCTCCTCTAGGCATCCCCCCCCCCGCGGCAACCACACACCCAATGCGCATGCGCGTCCCCTCCCCCCTCTCTCCTCTCCTACGCTCCCCCCTCTCTCGCCACGAACGCCGACGCAGGCAGCGTCTGCTAGCGAGTTTCTTGGTTGAAAAAAACCGGCAGATCCCACGCATTGTGGGAATCGATGTAATGCGAAGCAGCCAGCAAGAGCAAATCATCCTGTACATAATATGCATGTCATTATTTACATGTTAGGACCTGTCACTTGTCTTCGTCATACAGTCACGTCACGCAATACAAAATTTAGTGTTTATCAAGCTAGCCAACTGGACGCAAGCGCACCATGAGCGTGGCATATAAATGGCATTGTGGATGACATGCATGCCAAGATTTCCATGTTACCACCTGCCACTTATGTTCGCTTAATATTTTACCTCGAATCGCAGCGAGACGCGAGGTCAATCTGCCTCTGTATCGCATGCGTTCGTATTCTCGCGCTTTGAGCATCGTGCAGACGCCATCCGCGTTCCAGCGTTTACATTGACGGACACGTTGACAATTCCAAAGTGTGTTCCTCGAACGCCTGTGCCCCCTCAGGCTGGGTCGGTCAGAACGAAACGTGATGCGCGCGTCTCCCTCCTTGCATGATTAGAGACGCTAAGCACAGCGACGCTACGCAAGCCAAGTGCGAGCTCAGTAGAGCCCAACGCGACCATTGTCCGTTTGCGCGCGCCGGCGTCCACCTGACACCGTGCCAGGGCACGGCTGGATGGACGGACGGACGGACGGATGTGAGCATGAGACATTAAGGGCTTTCATCTTAAATTTTTTGTGTATATCAAGCTAGCGAAATGGCCACGAGTGTCATGAGCATGGCATGCAAGTCATGTTGCACATGACGTGTCATGGTTTCCATTATACCACTTGTCATTTATGCTCGTCATACAGTCACGTCACTCAATACCAAATTTGGGTCTATATCAAGCTAGCGAAACAGCCCCGAGAGTGTCATGAGCATGGCATGCAAGTCATGTTGCACATGACATGTCATGATTTCCATATTCCCACTTTTCATTTATGCTCGCCATGCAGTCACGTAACTCAATACCAAATTTGGTGTATGTATCAAGCTAGCGAAACGGTCCTGAGAGTGTCATGAGCGTGGCATGCAAGTCATGTTGCACATGGCATGTCATGATTTTATATTACCACTTGTCATTTATGGTCGTCATACAATTACGTCGCTCAATACCAAATTTGTTGTATATCAAGCTAGCGAAGCGGCCCCGGGAGTACCATGAGCGTAGCATGCAAGTCATGTTGGACATGACTTGCATGGCTTGCATGTCATGATTTCCATATGACCACTTGGCATTTATGTTCGTCATACAGTCACGTCACGCAATATCAAATTTGGTGTATATCAAGCTAGCGAAACGGCCGTCAGCGCGCCATGAGCGTGGCATGTAAATCATGTTGCACATGACATGCAGGTCATGATTTTCATATTATCGCCTGTAATTTATGTTGGTGATGCAGAAATGTCTCATCGCACCAATTTTTGGATATATCAAGTTAAGGAAACGGCCGCAGGAGCACTATGGCCATGGCATGTAAATCATACTTTTCATGACATGTTTTTCATGATTTTCATGATATGACCTGTCATTCATGTTTGTCATACAGTCATGTTATGCCATACCAATTTTGTTATAAATCCCATTAACGATACGGCCAGGAGAGCACAAAGTCGTAGGCGGCTAGATAGATAGATAGATAGATAGATAGATACGCTCAAAGTCGCCGAAGTTCGCTAAGAAATGCTTCGCATTTAAAACCGACTGCTCGCGCTGCACAACCGTTCACTGGCCACCCCGTATATATGGCAATGGATCTTGACCTGCAAGGTGGTGCCGGTGGGAGATTTCTCCTGTGCGTTGTCGAACGATGAAAAATTTCGCAGCGTGCGCGTTAACTAAAAGCGGACTGCGGGTCTCTGTGTCCAGTCGGAGTCTTCTGTCTCTCATTGCCCATTAGCAGCGATTGGCATGTTACAGTGGGAAACACCGCTCCATCACTGCGTGCTTTGCGCCTCCCCAGTTTTCTCTCCTGCGCAACGCTGCAATGAGCGCCAGCGTCAACGCCGTCGCCAGTGTAAGCGTTAGCGCCCGCTGCTTCGCATCTACACATGGTTCCCTTTAGCGGTGGATGGTGTAATCTTTAAGGTGAAAGCCTTTAATGTCTCATGTTCACGTCCGTCCGGTGTCCGTCCGACCTTCTTCCGGCGTCCGTCCGTCCATCCATCCATCTGTCCGTCCGTCCGTCCGTCCGTCCGTCCATCCGAGCTCTGGCACGGAGCCAGGTGGCCGCCGGTTTGCGCAGACGGACGCCGGTCGCGTCGGACTCTATAGCGCTCGCGCTTTGCTTGCGTAGCGTCGCTGTGCCCAGAGTTTGCAATCATTCTGACCAACGCCGTCTCAATGGACCCAGGCGTTCACGGAATACACGTTCCAATTTACAAAGGGTCCGTCAACTTAAGAGCTGGAACGCGGATGGCGTTCGCACGATGCGCAAAGCGCGAGAAAATACTAACGCATGCGAACGGAGGAAGATGCGTCTCGCGTCTCGCTGCGATTCGCGGTTTTAAAAAATTAAAGAAGAAAACACGCACCCATTAGGTTTGTGTCTTATGCCACTGAGAGTGTAAAAGAAAAAAGACATGGCATAATCAGTGGAATGGCCACACGCTTTCGCCGAACACATTTTGGAATGTACAAAGTGTCCTTCAATTTTGTGGCCTTGACCTATCGCGTCAAAGCGCTTCTCCGTTACTTTCGCCGCAATACTCCGGTGTCATGCGAAAACGCATACTAAAATTTGGGAGGGGCTACTCCTGTCGCGGGTCACAACGCAGCTGATTTATTAATTAAACACGCGCGTATGGGCCGTTTATTTACGAGTGCTGGTATGATTTCCGACATCTAAAAACTTTACTGACATTCATTCAAAGTTCTTCCTGACGTTGCTGCGGCCCTGAAAAACAATAAATGAAAATGTACGCCAGCTTTCTTTTGTCTCATGGTAAATTTCCATGCTTTCTGGTGATACGAATTTCGGATGATACGAATATTTTTGTTGGTCCCATGAGATTCGTATCACCGAGGTTTCACTGTAATATGCACCTTAAGTTGCGGATCATGAATACGGGTTCGCTATACTTCACAGACTTATTTTAGCTGTCCGAACGTGGGAGGGGCCCGCAGCACACTGAGTAGTGCGCCTCCGGACTATCGGTACAGTTTTGCATGCACCCATCCATGGCTTTGAAGCCTTGCCAGCTACAAGTACTCATTGTGATTTTTAGTAGGCCCTTACACATGTCAGTTGATAACGGAAAACGGTTAGGAGTGTAGTAAAACTTGGAAGATGCTTGAGCTTCGCCTTCAAGAGTAGAACACGATAGTGTAATCAGATCATGCTCATATCGCCTTCCCAATCACTGGCCTACCTTTGCTTCTCGGTGGACACTTAAATCGGGACGCAAGGAAACCCAACGTGCGGACGTCCTCCTGTTTCCATATCCATGTTTGCAGCGCGGCAAAACACAGTGGGGCGAGGCTGTTCAAAGAGCGCCTGCGGGCGTTTAGCGCCATTTCGCGTGTTAGAGACCTGCCTTCTGCCACGCTGAAGCGCATCCGGGGTGTGTACCACCAACGGTAAATGGTGTATATAAATATTTCACGGTCAGTAGCTAGATGGTGTATGCGTGGGGGGCCGAGCAGCTATACGCATCGCTCCACGAAGCAAGAGGTTGCAGGTTCGAGTGCTCGGTCCCACTAGAAGGGAATACTTTTGCTGTTTTTTCATTTACATCTACCTCCGATTCTCGATCGCGTTCAAAGCTCATTTTTCGCTCACAACCAACGACACAGTCGCTAACGTCTTTGGGAAACGCGCTCCTTAGCGCTATGGCGGTAAAACTAATGCAGGTATTATGAATTTCTGAGTTACCCACAGCCTACACGTAGCCGGGGCTGGAACTTGCGACAAAGATGAATGGGAAAGTCCTTTTGTATAAATAGCCAAGGTATAAGTTTTGAAGGGGTAGATAAAAAGCACCCTTATGGTACAATTTGAGTACAAAACACTAGGATGGTAAATTACACGAACTTGCGACTTCACTTGCCTAGTGACTGACAATATTGAATTCTCAAATATAAACCAAATGGCAATCACATTTGTTGTTGTTTTTTACGGCAGACAGCATCAGAAAGGATAGGCTGTCAGAAAAGTGAACTCGTACCCCTGATGACTTCTTTCGTGCGCTCTATACGAAACCCTGCATCGTTTTCTCCGAACGGCGCCCTCAATCACATTTGTTCTTATACGCCTCATTAGCTTGATCGTACTGTTTACACCATACATAAGGAATTGCTATTTTCAGTAGAATCAGGATAAAGTGAAGCGCAAAATAATCGACAATGCACGACTTCTCTGCCATCGTCCTATTTAAAATTGTCTACTCAGCAAAAGACCTTGCTCAGCAAAAGACAATGCCCCTGCTTTTTTGCTTTTTATAATTGCTATACAAGAGGCAAAAGTGCGTGGATTTTGTGAACATCACTGGAAGAAGAACCTCCCTCCAACGAACGCAAAACGTGCATGTGTGTTAGTCGTGTAGTTCAGCTGCTTTGCATGTGTTTGTAATGTAATGCGGGACATATGTGTAACGCGGGCTGAGTAACGCCTCAAGCGGATTAGTCTTTTGGCTTTGCCGTATCGCAATAAGGAGGCCTTAGGTTCTTGTGGAATACTACTCTTACTAAGGCAAACATTCCTCTAAAATAGTTGCACAATCGAAAACACAGGCAGCGTCTTCGGAGGTTCTAAGGTTATCAAAATAATTTAGTGCACACTTCATCTTTGATCATACGAGAATGCCTCCGTCACCGCTATCTTGTACGCAGGCAAGGGGTGTGCCGCCAACGTGCCGGAGACTCGCACTACATTCACCGCGTCTCTGAGAGAACGAGATACAGATATACAGCGAGAAGACGAAATGGGAAGGCAGAGCGGCCAGCTATGCGCACGTGCCATTTGCTACCCTGTACTGGAGGAAGGGGTACCGGGGGAAAAAGGATGTAAAGGAGACAGAAATGGAAAGTGGTACTTCATGCGAATGTGAGTGTACTGCACACACTGTGCCTGAGGTCGGCAGTGTTTAATTGCCTGAGCTTGAGATATGTGTTCTTTTCAAGGTGCATCCATGGAACGTTCAAGGCTGAGCGTGAGAGGAGAGGCTGACGTGTTTCAAACACGCAGAACTAGCGGAACGCATCGTATTGTCGATAGCGGCTGCGAGTAGCCCGAGACATTGTAGAGGCACGAAAAGATTTGACGGCGCCAGGAACGATGCACTGCACCAAGTAAAGCATGACACGAAAAAGGGGCGCCAGCCAAAAACAAACATTCTCATGCTCTGGGACTTATCTAGTTTCTGCGTGAAAAGGTTGTGCGATGCGCAGCCGTACAGGGTGCTTTACGTATGCACAACGATACTACTCCGCTTGATTCTGCGCGACGTGTGAATTTATTTTCCTGAGGTGGCATATATAGAGGACAAGCGCCCTCTATGTTCTATAAGGCCGACTGTTCTGCCATCTTTAATCAATTCGCTCTGTGTGTGTGTGTGTGTGTGTGTGTGTGTGTGTGTGTGTGTGTGTGTGTGTGTGTGTGTGTGTGTGTGTGTGTGTGTGTGTGTCTCCAATAGTCTTTTTCGTGTTCGTTCATTCCAATTTAATTCGAAGTAACGGTTAACTAGGCGAGTATCACATATAGAACTATGCAAAATTTTTGCTTTAATTTAGGGCTTTTTTTGGTTAAGAAATGCAGAACTCACCAAAGTATTGTTCGCCGCATTCACGTATTCCTTTGTGAAGTTGAGATGCATATAATGCGATGAACTCTGTGGGCAACGAAGCATAGTTATTATTACATTACACACCGCATTGTCGTCATGTCGGGCAAAGAGCCTCGTTCAGAGATCCAATATTATATGGCAAAAGCGCAAAATTGGGCCAAGCGTCACACTACGCAAATTGCGTAGCGAGTGGATGCCCATTAAAATGGGTTCAGCTACGAATTATTTTCATCCTGATCAGCCACAGTATCCGAAAATTAAGTACAGCTACTCACTTCACCTCTCAATCTCCTATGATGAGGACGCAAATAAACCAGCCTCAACCGATGAATTTCGTCTTAGACTCATCTTAGGCGAATTAAAAATGATGCTCTGGGATTTTGTGCGAAAAAGCATACTGAGAGAGTGTACTTACCTCATTGCGGACTGCTTGTATAAGGCATTCGTACGACTGAAAAGACAGGCAACAGGCATATTGATTTTGGCTATTATTTCTGTGGATGAATATCCTTACATTAATATATTTGTTGGCAAGTGTGACCAATATAAAATGTACGAAAAAGCATTTTGCCCAAATAAAAATAGCTGATTTTTATTTCGCCACATTGTTCATTCAATTCGTAATCTTGATCAATTCTAGCAAATGCACAAGCCGGACGATCCTGTAACGAATAACTGGTTCAGCCAGTTTGCCAATACTGCAGGCGTACTGCTCCACCGCCCACAAGCGCGTGCCCTGCTCCCCAGTTTTTTCTTCTTCGATAGTCTGGCACGCTCCAAGTTGCTCCGTTCCACAGTTTTTTGTGTAACATTCTCCCAAGTGGGCCAGCTCAAGGGTGCAGCTTGAGCGGCAATAACCTGGCCTCAACAGTAATAGGTAGGCTCACTGGCGTCTTTGTCGCTGTTCAGTTGCTAGACGCTGGTGATGACGAACCTTGCATTGGGAGCCCCGAGGCGGAAGCACGCTGTGGCAGCGATATGTGTCAACTTACCTGTAAGAAATGGGACGGGAGTAATTGCTGAAGCTCGTCGGGCTCGCTCTCGAGACGTCTGGATGGGTCTAATGCTACTTCAACTGAGCCAGCGGTAGCGGGACGAATTAAGTGCTCCGTCGGTGATCATGAGGCCTTTGAGTTGCAGGTTGTTGATTAACTGCGACAAGCTGACGTATCAGAAGTTCATGGCCTTCTCAGTAAGCGTATTGTCATATTCCTCGTAAACCTATACAATTTTCGTGTCCGTGCAAATTTCGCAGTTCTTGTTGGGAAGCACTTGGCAGCTCCACGGATCTGCCACCTTGGGCAAGGTGTGGAACGGTTGGTGCACTGAGTGGAATATTTCTTCAAGATATTCCAGTTACTCAAAAGGTTTTCCCTTTCGTTGGCTCACAATACCTTCCCCTAGTTTCTGTCAATGACTGTTTCAAAGTATTCATGTACCTTTCTTCCAGTGCAAGAGTTGAGACGAGAAGCTTACAAGCTTGATGTGTCAATGAACTGGACTCACATTGAGCTTCTGCCAATGGTCGGAGAGGACACGTCTATGGTTCCGCTGGAGGAATCACATGAGTCTTCTAAGCTTCTCGTCTGAACACTCGGACTGGAAGAAAGGTGCATGAACACTACTTTGCAACAGTCATTTCGAAACAAAGCCAATGCACGTCACGGCATGAGCGTCCGAACCCTCACTCACAAGATAGAACTCACAGCTCTCGTAATAAATGTCTAGAGCGGTTATGCATGAGTTTGACTAGAGTGTATTTATTGGACTGCAGACTGCGATTTCTAGTCTGTATTATCGGGAAAAATAACAAGATCTTAAGTTGCTAGCATTGTGTAGTTAGTCAATACGAGAAACAGGCTGTGATGAATCTCTGTTCACTGTAAAAAAAAGATCATGTAAAAAGCGCGGATTTATTGCCTCGCAACAATACTGGTCATCTCGGTTCCTTGTGTTGCTTGCCTTGAAAACTTAGCGCTCGCCAAATTTCTATCAATAATGCTAAGTCGCGCTGATAATGCGCATGCATTTTGTTACGTCGAAGTGCTCAGGACTTGGCAATAATGCAGGGAACGGCACTTATAGATGACTGTTATTATTGTAAGTCAAAAAGACAACCATTGTACTCCCTCTTTTTTATATCGAATATAAATTAAATCTCAAATATTTTACCTCCCAAATCCGCAATGTCATCGCGAGGCACGCGTTAGGGTGGACAACCTGTGTTTTGTTAATGTGCGCCTAAAGCTACTGAGGTCGGTGTTTTCGCATTTTCCGCTCAGCTAAGCAGGGCCGTGTACCTTAGAATTCGACCAGCATTCTCATCTTTAGCAGCACAAAGTTCATTATTTGGAAGTGCACTCCAGTAGTGAGCTTTTTTCATATATTTTTATCACCATCCAATCGCTCTGAGTAAACACAAACACTTAGATTTTAAGCGGAGATTTCGTGTATAACAAAGTTATGTGGCAGTGGCATCCTACGCCGCTGAGTGCGCTGAAGTGCATCCCTCGAGAGTGCGCCGGGCACATGCGTGCTTGTATGCTCCGTTTTCCAATAAGTGATGCTCCCTCGATCGCGGGCTTGGCAACATCAGCCATTTCTGTTGTGGCAATCCATTTATTTGTGTAGTTCACTTTTGCCTTGCATTATATCATCGTTGCATTTAATCCTTCTCGCACGACCGTCGTTGTTGCCTGTAGCAACAAAGGGGACTCGCTGCTAAGCACGTGAGTGAAGGAAAAGTTTCCGGCATGATGGAACGAAATAAGTTAGGAGGGAGCATTGCGGAATGCAACGGAAAGAAAAAAAAAGAACAGAGAGCGAGAGAAAAAAAAATTGGCCGCGTATCTGCGTGCTTCGCTGCAAATGTCGTCGAAAGACGATAGTCTTGTGCCGACTGCACTGCATGAGCGGCATGAGTACCACAATTTAATAGCTGGGCTAGCCGCTGGGCTCGTTTTTCGGACGTTTTCCGGGCGCGCTTAGACGGACGCCGGCGTTTCTCCGCTGAAATTTGGTCGTCGGTCTCTTCTATGCGTTCTCTGATCATGTCTTGTAGAGTGGGTCGTATTTCATCAAGCGGCCATATATGTTTTGCCTTGCCTGAGACAGCGCTCTTCTACGATGAATCAGCCGCATCTGGCTGGCATTGATAAAACAGAAGAGGACGCCATCTACAGTGCTACCGGGGAACATCGGCTTGTGTTGATGTTCCCCGGTAGCGCTGTAGATGGCGCTACCGTGTAGACCACAGCCAGCCACAGCGTCGAAGTTAAATCACTGGGCGGATACTTGTTTTGTACACAGCAGCGCCGCGTAATAAACACTAGGATCTTTATAATTACGTATCTATAGATTTTGTTTTAAAGGAACACTGTGAATAGTACTAAGGTATTGATGTTGTGCCTCAGGTATGCGTAATATTTGATTTTTAATTGCCCACGCTCACCCGTATGAACACATGCTTCTTGGTCAAGATTGGAGGTCGTAAGGCAGGTGGTTAAAGTTTGGCCAGCTAACTGAATCGTGTGACGTGCCGACAAACAGACAAACAGACAGACAGATAGACAGACAGACCAAAATTTTTCCGTTTAGGTATCCCAAGAAAGACTATCGTCTTTAAAAAAAAGTTGGCCAGGACACGCACGCACCAAGCTACGCTTGCCGCCACTTCCCCGATAGGAGAAGGGCTAGTAATTTTTCAGAGGACAAGATGTCCAAAAATAATTTTGAATGAGCCTACATAAATCTAGTTGAAACTCGAAGCAATTTCGCTTCCGCAATGAATTGAAGTATTCAAAGCGTAAGAAAATAGGAACGTGTGCCAATAGCTAGTCAGGAGTAGACCTGCGCGCCGGTCCAGAAATCACAGGCAGCGGCGCACGGGTGTTTCCAAATCCGGCGGTGGCCTGTGAACGACGCAGAGTTCAACGGATCGGCTGCGGCGCAGCGCAGCGCAACGAGGGATAGGGAGGGAGGGGGGGGCTAGAGAAAGTAGACCTTTTAATTTTGTAAAAAAAAAAATGTGAGAACCATTGAAGCAGGCCTGCCTTCTTTCTGCAGAGCTGCATCCTCTCCCCTGCGAAGCGTTCGTCCATTGGAAGACTCAGGTATTCCGGCCCCTTGTTTCTATATATATTTTCCTACTTAGGCCTTTCTTAGCCAGTGATTACGGAGGCTCACCTACCCGGAGGCTCACCTTTTAATATATCTTTACATTGTCGAGAATGTAAGTGCACGCCAAAATTCGGTGAATGCGTAGTTTTGTACAGTCATAGGAATGAAGAAACTCGTTTAAAGGGACCCTGCAACACGTTTTGAGCATGGTCAGAAAATGCTGCCGATCGGTAGTCGAGGCTCCCAAGAACACGCGAGCCATATATTATAGCGCAGCATGCAGCCTAGAATTTACAATGAATTCTCAAAGTCCGCTTAAAATTGCTTTCTCTTCTCTCGACAAATGACGCTACAAGCTCAAAAATCACTCGTCGCAGCCATTGTATCAGCCATTGGCTCATTTGAGAATGGCGCGTTCGGTAGTTACTGGGACCGCCGCGGGAGGCCGCGACTTGTCCACGCGTGAGCGCGCGCTATAGCACTGAGAAGCCGCGTATTCGAAGAAAAAAGAGAGAAAAAGTGCTCAAGGTCACGAGGCGCGCGTCACGTATTTTCTTCCCCCGTGCCATTCCTCCCTGCTTATCTTCCAGCGCTTTCGTCGGGACGAGAGAAGAGAGAACGCAATTGCAGCGCGCGAGAAATCTTTGTAACTCCGCTCGTACTGGACGGATTCTAAAAATGTTTGCGGCGGTGAATTCGTGAGGCAATAAACTCCTTTAGTGAATCCATTCCATGGCTACTTAGAAAAGTGTTGCCAGAGCCCCTTTAATGATTGATGCATGGCATATCGGTAACAGTGGTAGCGCATGCGTGAGACAACCTTCGATTAACTTGCATAACGAAGAAATCAAGTTCCTGAGCAGTTATCTGTCTTGTAGACCCCAACGTATGCTGGATCGACAGATTCACCTTTTGCATGGGCATGGGCAAATAAGTTTTCGTCCCTTCATTTTTTCCGCCGTTGTGCACCTCTTCAGTTGATAGTCGGCGTTTGTAGGCTAATATCTCGATTTTTTTTCCTGTGTCCGTGTTTGCCCGCCCTGCCATTTACAATGATTACCTATTTACACGAGTAAAAATGGGAGCCCCGATTCTGTGCCCTAGTGGTTATGGTGCTCGACTGCAGGCCAGCAGGTTGCGGGAGCGAATCGCGGCCCGATTTTCGAGGGAGGCGAAAATGCTTGAAGTTTGTGTACGTAGGGGAACGTTAAAGGAACCCAGGTGGTCGAAATTCATGAAGCCCTACACTACGGCGTCTCTCATAATCATATCGTGCTTAAACCCAAACAATTATTATTATAGTAAAGAAAAATCCTGGGAGATTTCATGCACTGTGGGTATCGTTGTAATGCGAAGCAGCTTCAAGGAGCTGCATACATCGCATTGTTCCTCTCTGAGACTAATGAAGACATTCTTGCCATGGCATGCAGTTCATTACTGCACGTTTGTGATGCATGCAGCTGTCGTTTGTGTCCGTCAAGCACCCATGTCATGTCATACCAATGTTGGTGTACATCCAGTCAACAACACTGCTGAAAGCGCACCAAGACAGGGGCATGCAAATCATGTCATAAAAGACGTGCATGTCATGAATTTCACGCTAGAACCTGTCATATATCTTTGTCATGCAGCCATGTCACGCCGTAGCGATTTAGGTATATATCCAGTAAATAAAATGGCCGCCAGTACACCATGATCGTGACATGTAAGTCATGTGGTACATTGCATTCATATCATGATTTTCATGTTATATCTTCTCACTTACCTTCGTCATACATATTAGTTGTGCTCTATATCCAGATAGCGAAACGGCCGCGAGCGCACCATGAGTGTGACAAGTAAGTCATGCCGTCATATTTTGCTAGTTAAGACTTGCAACTATAAATGCAAGTCATAATTTGCTAGTTAGGACTTGTAAGTTATGTTCGTCGTACAGTCATGTCACAGAATAACCGGTTTGGTGTATATCCAGTGAATGAAAATGGCCGCTAGGACACCATAAGCGTGCTATGTAAGTCATCTCCTACATGACATGCATGTCATGATTTTCTTATTACCACCTGTCCTGCATATCCCCCACACAAAAATGCCTCGCCATAGCAAGTTTTGGTATATATCCATTTAATGACACGGCCGCCATCCTCCGCACCCTACGTCATTTAAATCATGCCATACATGATATGCAAGCCATGATTTGAGCGTTACGACCACTAAGGTATGTTCTTTATGTACTGTTATGACGCAATACCACTTTTTGGGTACATTAAATTAACGAAACGGCCGCGAGAGCAACATGACCGTGGCCTGGACATCATGCCGTCCATAACATGCATATAACGATTTTCATGTCCTGACCAGTCATTTACGTTCGTCATGCAATCACATCATGCCATACCAATTTTGGTACACATCGTATTAACGAAACGGCTGGGAGAGCACGATGTCTTATGGCGGTTTGATAAATAAATAGATAGATATCAAAGCCGCAGAAGTTCGCGAAGAAATGCTTTCCTTTAAACTGTAAAGGAAATGCGTACAAATGCATCGATATATTTAATATACTAATTGATTTGTCTATGCAAAGTGTAGTGAATCACGCACTCATAACGAAGCAGAAGTAAAAAACGCCGTTGATAGGATACTACGCGTACATAAAATAGATCTCACTAGCATAAAAAATATAAAGCTCTCCATACCATAAAACAAATTCTAGTCGCCGGCAGTAGCGTACATGCGCCATGCATACTTCTTGTCCGAAAGTGTCGTGTTTGCTGCTCAGCAGAACACTAAAATCTCTGCCAGAGTTGAGTCCGAATTGCCAATGGCGATGGGGTTGTTAAATAAAACCCTTGCAGACGAAGAGCTTTTGGGTGGTTGCTAGATGAAGGCTTGTCCTTTTGTTCTGTACGGTATGTCACTCAGTAGAAAACATCCGCTAGCTCTGTGTGCTTGATAAAGGCGCACAGAACAACCTGTTTCGCGCAGCAAGCTACGTACGGCAGTTGTCTTTGCATCGCGGACCAATTCCCCTGAGATGTCTCATGATTCTGAGCCCTTCATTCAGGAAACTATATAGCACTCCAACGCCAGTTGGTTATAGCATTCAGAAGTAAATTACGAATGTCCCTTGGCGAAAATCACGAACCTGATCCCGCTTTTGTCGTCAAGCGCAGTGCTTTGATTCTGGACATCATTTGCTCTTCTTTTAGATGCGGAGCATCTCTTGCTCAGGGTCTATGTCCCGCGGCGTCGGCGTCCGCACTCACACTACGCATGCGCAACTCTCCTCCTTCCCTCTCGCCAACAGCTGCGCGTTACCCTCTCCACTTCTCTCCTACCACCTGCTTGCGCTTCTCCTGCGTTCTCGCTTCTGCTCTCGCGGCGCATGCGCTACTCTCCTCCTCTAAGCGGGTAGAGCGCTGCGCGCGTTCAGTACAGCGCTTGCTTCGTTTGACTGCGCTTGACTCCGTTGATGCTTCCGATGAAGTGTGATGGAAGCAACAGTCCCGTCAGAGAGTGAGCTGACGCAAGCACGCGTCAGCATCAGCCCAAACACTAGCAACGTTACGTCCACTCAAGACAAAGCTGCGAAGCGAAGGGCACGCGACGCTGAACGCAAACGCTTGAAAGCGAGCGGCGGACCCTGAACTTCGTCAGTGCGAAGCCAGCTTCGAAGCGTCAACGTCGAGCAGCGGATCCTGAGCTTCGAGCACGTGAAGCAGCGTTGGTTCGTGAACGTCATGCAGCAGAACCTGAGGTTCGGGACCATGAAGTTCAACGTAAACATAAGAAGCGAGTGGCGGAAATCGACCTTCGAGAACGGGAAGCCGCGCGTAAACGTCAACAACGAGAGGCTGCCCCCGATGCTGCACGTTAATAACACCGTTAATAACACGTTAATAACAACGTTAATAACACCGTTAAGAACGATCCGCGATGCTCCGCATCAGCCCCATGGTTCCCCTCAGGAAGATGGTGTAATTTTTTTTCTTTTTTCAACTTGGCTTGTCAAGAACTCAACACTCACTATTCTGTTTGTCTTAAGGTAGTTCTCCACTAGGGTCAAGTTGTGGAACGTGGGTCCAGAGGGGTAGCATAACCTTCGGCTCTCTTACTGGGAAGCGATACTCAAGTTTGCTGCGTATTCTTTGCCATCACGCACCTCAACGTTCGCCCGCCATCTGTGCTCGCAGTAACACGCTCATTTATTTGACTACCGAACGCCAGGAACAAAAATACCTGGACGTTTTTTTTTTCTCTCGAAAATAATTCCCAGTTCTGTGGAAGTGCTTACGACCATCTGCGAGTTGCTGCACCTTGTCCTGCTGGGCCGTAACCAGTGTCGCGTGAGTTGGGTGCGAAGCTACCTTGCGAACAACTCGGCTTTACAGCTGGCTTTCGAACATGAACAATATGCTGTGCCACAGAGTCCGGACGTCACCTTTTAATTCTGGTGGACGCTGCAGCGTTGAGGTCATAGGATACTCACGAGATTTCTCGTGGAGAGAAATAAACGACAACTTCCGTGGAGTGATGCCTTTTATGTTCATATTTCCCGTTTGGATTAATAGAAGCGAAAAACGGCGGCGCGCCGCAATTATTGCTCGGCGGCGGCGGCGGTGGCCTGATCACTCTCAGGACTGAGGCGGCATCGCAGAGCGGTGCGAGCTTAACAGGCGACGGCGACGGCGGCGCGGCGAGGCGACGCACAGGTATAGTCAGGAGCTTGCAATGTAGCAAACTAGTTGCGTGGGTAGGAGCGAGAGAATGTGCTGCAGCTTTTCTCCCACCATAACCAAGATGTTGTTCTGATATATGAATTGTCTCTATTAAATGACTATGCTTTATCAAATTGTTTCTCCTCAAGTCACGTATATTCAGTGGAATCAGGGTAGTTAGACAGGGTACATCGTCTTATGTAGCACTTTTGGAGAGAACAGATGCGGCAACAAGCACACTTATGCATGACGATTGCTTTAGCGCGAAATCAGGACAAGGGCATAAACGCACGAAGGCGAGCGCGAGTGTTTCTTTGCTCTTGTCCTGAGTTCGAGCTACAGCAATCATCATGAACATACCCCCTTGCTTAAGCTGCCACACTTATCCAGGCTGTAGAAGTGAGTCTTGATATATACACGTTGGAGTGTTTGTTACTTTTTATATAGTGAAGCAAAAAAATCACGCCATATCCACGAAACTGAATGATGATGAGTGGGCGAAGCTCCGGAGGTAATCTGGTAAACCGTCAATCCCCGTAAATTTTGCCCACTCGATCATCATACAAAGACCTGACACACAAACGCGGGGGGTGTGGTGTGACTATACATACAGTATATACACAATGTTTCATTATTTACATATTGATAAAGTATATACAGAATGTTTTATTATTTGCATATGGGGTAGATGATGATTTTGTTCAAGAGCTCTACGGACCACAAGGAGGGGGTTCCCCCTGATTTTGTTTTCCTCATATATGACGTTAAGCTCAGGGGAACGATTGTTGTTGGCGTTGCCGTTTTGCCTTTCGAGGGCGAGAGCGCGTTCACGATCGTTTTCATCCATGGCAGAAAGAGAATGTGTGGTCTGGAACGCGCTTATACTTCATGGTCATCAGTGTCATCGTCATCGTTATCGCGTGTAGTGGGTACATTCCACTATACTGGAACGCGCTTATTCTTCATGGTCATCAGGCGTCATCTTCATCTTTATCACGTGGAGTGGGAACATCCCACTATACGTGGCTACCTACTACTACTACTACTACGACTACTACTACTACTACTACATACTACAGAGGAGGGACAGACCCTACACCCTAAGGAGCTTCGCCACTAAAAATATCACAGATTCGATGCAAGGACGAAGTCGTGAATGTGAGCACAACAAATTGTATCGCTGTACGTAGTGGTGTTAGTAGCTAACTGCTCTAGCATCCGACATTTCGCAACTCATCAATATTGTCGGCGTTACGAAACGCGCTCGCTGCACCCAGCTAAGCGATCTTCGGGCTCCATATAGCTTGAACGCAAACTGAGCTCTGAGAACCCAGCACGTGCAGTGGTATGAGCCTTCTACTGATCCCTGTCAAGAAACTGCGAGCGACTTACCGCGCCGTTCAATGCACGCAGTTCGTGCTGGTGCCCCGCAGCCTCATCTCCTTCCCCTCACCTCCTCCGGGTTCCCCATAGGCCTCTCGCGCCAGAGAGCTAGGTCGGCGCCTTTCATCTACATTCCAGTGAAGACCCTTGACTGGCCTGGCCACACTTTCTTTCGCACATTGCACATACGACGAGACGCGGGGCGATGTTATCGCCTTTCGCTTTATACGCAACTTCAATGTGTGTGCAGAAATAACGCCATTAGCGGCGGCTAATATGCGGCTGGACTGGTCATATGATTGGCATCGCAAGTGAATTCCGTCGAGGCATCTAGTCACCTTATGTGACTCGTGAAACGCTTCCACGAAACAGCGAGACTTGTTCAGGTTTTGTGTACACGCTGTGAAGATATACTTCACACTCGCTGAAACCTAGAACCCTAGATACACGAAGCATTTCTCTGCAAGCAGTCGATCCTGTTCGAGATGCTTTAAGCGGACAAGTCTCGCAGAAACCATTCACAGGTGCGAATCGCATGAGTCATATATGGTTCTTTCTAGGATCGGAAAACCTTTTACAGAGGAACAATGCTAGAGAGAGTGCATTCTCAACTGGCTTTTTCCAAGGAAGGCTGGCCGAACAGGGTCATTCAAACGGAATCTCTGCAGAAGAAGGTATAGAAAAGTTCGTTTTGTTGAATTATGCATTTCATGGCATTTACTCTTTGATCTCAACCGATTGAGGTGTGGTTTCTAAGTCTTACTGGCAGTATTCCAATGGATATGGTACTCAAGGTCTTAACAAGATTTTCTCAGAGCACGGGCCATAAATATAGCGTCATCTTAAGAAGCTGCCTGTAAAGAATTACGACTTTTTCTTTTCGTTTGGAAATGCTTGAAATGTCACTCATTGTAGTGTCAAAGTGCCAACACAAGGAGCAATTTATCTGTATTCTGTAGAAGGGTTTGCGATACCTTAGACTGTCTCATTCGAAAAATATATAATAAATATACTCAAGTAGGTAAATTGCGCTATCTTTAGTTTAGATTTTTGGCAGCAGAGGCAGCAACGGGAACCGAGAATTTACCCCACGTTTATTCTGCAGATACTGACGCTCAGCGACTTTCAAGAAAGCGGTGGGCCATTGCATCACGAGTGCAACTGTACCGACGCATCGAGGGGGCGTCATTCCTGCATCGGGGCTGCGTGGCTGGGCTGCCTGTTTGAACTGTCTGCGTCCGATTGTGGGAACCACGTGGATCCACGTCACGTCGGCTGTTCTGCAGGCCCTTTATAAGGAGCACCGCTGGTCCTTCGCAGTCATTTTGGCAGCAGAGCCAGCAACGGGAACCGAGAATTTACCCCACGTTTATTCTGCAGGTTGGAAATTACTTTCTTTATTTCTTGTTACTTAGGTCTGATTTGCTGCCCTGCTGCCAATTGTTGACTAAGGTATTTCTATTTTGTGGTGTTTTGCTGTGCTTTTCTTCTGCTGTTCGGGATGGGAAATGATGTGGCTGAACTTAAGCGGGAAATTGCGGATCTGAAACGTGAATTTCGTAAAGAACTGCGAGAACTCAAGCAAAGTGTGGAATTTGCTGGTGAACAGTATGAAGCACTGAAAACAGAATGTGAAACAGTTAGGCAAGAAAATGCCAAGCTAGAAGCAGCACAAGAGCCTCTTTTACAAGAACTTGAGAAATTAAGGAAGCAAGTGTCCCAGAACTCACTAAAGATAGTGACACAGGATCAATATTCCAGAAATAAAAATATTGAATTGAAAGGTGTTCCTTGCTGGCACAATGAGAACCTTGGGAATATTCTGGAAAAAGTAGGTTCTTGGCGTGCCAATAACAGAACACGATATCGACGCTTGCCATCGCGTTCCCGTGCGGAACTCTGATACTGATAAGAACATTGTCGTATCTTTCAACCGTCGCTCGAAACGCGACGCTGTAATTCAAAAAGCCCGAAAGGCAAGAATCACGGCAGAAGACATTGGTTTTTCTTCGAAGCAGTCAGTCTTTGTGAACGAACACTTGTGCCCTCAACTAAAGCAACTGCTTGGTGTGACATTTGCAAAGAAGAAAGAAATGAAATGGCGATTTTTATGGGTGAGGGACGGGAAAGTGTTCGCCCGGAAAACTGAGAGTCTGGCGTTGTTAAGATTACGTGTGAAGCAGATCTATCTAAAATATGCTAGTGATTATTAGCAACAAACATCACATCTTATCCCTTGTTTGCTGATGATCGCACCACGTAACCTCGCTAGTCCTGGCTACGCCGATTCTCTTTTCTGCATTTCAATGCTCAGTCTGCCCGTAATAAACACGACCAGATAGAAGCATTTCTTAGTCACTTTACATTTCAGTTTCATATTGTAATGATAACTGAGACATGGTACTGTTCAGAAGATGATGTTATTTTCTTGCCAGGTTATCAAAACTTCGTCTCAAATAGACCAAGCCGTCGTGGTGGAGGTGTCATGCTGATGGTGTCAGAAAGGCTTTCATGTAACTTGGTTGCAAATCTTTCCAAAACCACGCCCGACTATGAAGCGCTAACAATACAATGTGGATGCAATGTTTTCGCTGTTTTGTATCGACCCCCCTGATGGTAATAGTGAAAGCTTTTTAGCCTTCTTAGAGCAGCTATTATGTTATGCGTATCAAAATAGATTGTGCATAAACATAGGTGGGGATTGCAATATAAACCTGCTGCAATCGAATTCAATTACCCAGACTTTTACATTACTCCTTGACTCTTTCGGTTGCGCGAACGTAATAGAAGCACCCACTCGTGTCACATGCCTTACTGAATCCCTTATCGACTTATTTATTACGAATAGCCCAGTGCAAAATATCAACGCTGGCACCATTGTTGCCGATTTAGGTGATCATTTGCCGATTTACATGTTTTCTAAACGAAACAACACACTTGCAGCGAGACGACGCGAATGTAAATCTTTCGTATTTCAGGAGATAAATCCAAGAACAATGAATTATTTTCGAAATCAGCTTGAAGCCGTTGACTGGGCACCCGTATTTAAGTGTAGCGACGCTAGCACAGCTTACGATACACTAATGCGCATGATAAAAAATATCTACACTAGTTCTTTTAAATTTACAATGGTAAAGACATCAAGAAAGCTACGCAAGCCTTGGTTAACAAATGAATGTTTAAAGCTAATTCGTAAGAAAAATGAATTATACAGCCACTTTGTGTGCTCTAGAAGCCCGGATGATCTTTCTGCTTTTAAAAAATACCGTAATTTTGTAACTAAGTTTCTTCGAGATGCAAAAAAAAGGCATACATGGAAAAACTGTTTAGTGATACGCATTCCAAGGGCGATTTAGTTTGGCGGGCACTTAATAAACTTCTAAATCAAGGCAAAAGCAATGAAGAGTTCGAGGTTAATGAGAATGGGAAGCAGCTAAAGGGTGCTGAATTAGCAAATCACTTCAACCAACACTTAACAAGTTTAGAAATTAGCGCTCACAGTACAGACGCTCTCAATTTCATCGGAACGCCCCAGTGTAGACACGGCGTTTTTTGAGCCCACGACACCTGAATAAGTTTACTCTGCTTTCATATCTTTAAGGAACAGTAAGGCACGGGACATTGATGGTCTGCAGATTAAACCAATTAAATTTGCACTAGACTTTCTAGTAGATGCTTTCACCCACGTATTCAATATTTGCTTGTCTACTGGTGTGTTCCCGACGAAAATGCAACAGGCAAAGGTAACTGCTTTGTTCAAATCAGGTGACCGAAATGATATGTCGAATTATCGGCCAGTGTCAGTGCTCCCTGTCATTTCGAAAGGCTTGGAGAAGATTATTTGTAAAAGGGTTGTGTCGTTTTGTGAAAAATGTCAGCTATTATATCCGTACCAATTCGGGTTCCGTAAGGGCCTATCGACAGAATTGGCTCTATTAACACAGAAAGATTTAATTTTGAATGGCTTTGAAGAAAAAAAATTAGCATTAGGTGTATTTATTGATTTTTTCCAAAGCCTTCGACAGGATCAACCATGTTACTTTACTAAAAAAAGCTTGAACATTATGGATTCCGTAGATTACCCCTGGATCTTCTCAGGTCTTACCTAATGGATAGAAAACAATGCGTTTGCATCTCAGGTGAATACTCAGACCCCCCTAAAGCTGGAAGCCGGTGTTCCTCAAGGAAGCATATTAGGACCCATACTGTTCAACATCTATATAAATGATTTAGTGAACATTAGTAACTTACCACATTATTTAATATACGCAGATGACACCAGCCTTTTCTTCCAGCCACGTAGTACTGATTATTTATCACAACAAGCTAACACTGTTCTTGAAACGCTATATTTGTGGAGCAAAGCGAATTGTTTACACGTTAACTCAAAAAAAAAGCTGTTCTTTTTGCACCAACCCAAAAACACGTAAACCGTAATCTAAACATATTCTATCGATCAGAACGAATTGACGTCGCGGCTGACGTGAAAACACTAGGTGTAATCTTTGATCAGCACTTATTGTGGGACAAACACATCGAAACGCGTTGCAACACGTATGGCGAAAGCATGTGGGGCGCTGCGTAGACTTCGGGATGTTCTGCCATCAAAAATACGGCTATTACTGTACAATACTATATTTATCTCTCATGCTAATTATTGTAATCTTGTATGGGGAACAACGTCCCACAGAAAAACATTAAGACGTTATTTATACTACAAAAAAAAGCAGTGCGGCATGTTGCGTGTGCTCCATATGACAGCCATACAAGTACATTATTTGCTCAGTTTAATGTTCTCCCATTTGGTTGCAATTATGAGTTTAACCTTGCGATGAAGCATAAAGAAAGCGTAAAACGAGGCCACACTGGATTTATTCTTCTTTGTAACTTAAGCAAACCACATCACCTAAATTATGACATTCGAGAGCGAGAAACTTGGGTTGTCCCTTTTTCGCGAACCAATCATGGAAAAGACCGGCTACCGTATCGTATATCAGTACTGCTTAACAATCTTGAGGGAGAAAACATTAATCTAAATATCACTTCGCGTCAGATGCTAAAGCAGTATTTTCTTAGCCGTACGGTCACATGTGAGTAATTGTATGCCATATTTGTGCTTCCCTTGTTTTGCTTGTTTCTTAGGTATGGTACATCATTTATTGTGGTTGTGTATGAAAGTCATTATTACATACTCTTATGTGCCTGGAAATCTGTATGGTTCCACCATGCTACATATGTTTAGGATTGTGTTCGGAGAAGTTGTGTACTGTTCGCAAAAAAGCGCGTCTGCCATCTAAAAAAGAAAGGGAAATGTTCGTTATGCTGTACAATTGCAAAACACATGCCAGTGTTCTATTTGTAATGTTTTTTTTTTCCGACAGATAATCTGCATACCGATGCATTGCAGTTTTTATTTTTTTTTATGTGTGCGTATGTTCATGTGTCCAAAAGAGTTGACTGTCTGCTGCCAAATTCTGTAGGGGCAGGAGCCTTTGTCAAGCCGCTATAATAGCGGCTTTTTTTGCTCCTGTCCTAGCATTTGTGTAACGATGAATGCTGAAATAAAGGAAATCTGGAATCTGAATCTGGAATCTAGTACGGCGGAGAGTAGCAACTGAAAATCAGTACCGTTCTGAACTCTTCGGTCGTGATCAAGGACTTGCAGTTGTTGTATTGTGTGCAAATCATCATTATTACCTGTAATACACAATAAAAATGTTTTATTATACGTTATGTGCGATCAACTTGAAAACAAAGAAGGCATCAGAGGGCGGTGTTAGGATTTACCGGATGATTTTTAATAAGTGAATTCCGCCCTTCCTACCAGGGGCAATCTGACGGAATACATTTACCACAAAACATGAATGTTAATCATAAAGGAAAGTAATAAGAGATACAAAAAGATTTGACGTCCCCAAGACAAATGAGCATACAGTTTTTAGAAGCAAGTAGGATGGCAAGCTTGGACACTTGCTTAGGAACTTATCCTGGATTATAAAACATAGAAAAGAGAACGAGAGAGTAAAGTATGAATCAGATAACTTTAAAATCAGGAAACCCAAAACGCGAGAGCATTAATGAAAGCTAATTAACATAGGGAACTGCGCAACGTATTTGATTTATGTCTTGTTTTCTTCGACATATCAGCGCCTTGGCGGTCTTAATGGAAGGAGTTGCATATTTAGGATCGGAAACTAATCCTAATGATCGAAGGTTATTTTTGATAAAGTAGGCATGGCTATTGTGTACGGAATGAACCGTTATCTAAACGGCCGTGATTGCAACGCATTTGATTAATGAGTTAGCAATACGGTGAGTGAATGATATGTAACGAAATATGCTAAAATAAATAGTAAATTACACTCAGAAATAGGCATGAAAGCTACTTTCAAGTTACACAGCTATTTCCTAAGCAATATCTTCTTTACAATCATAACCTAAATATGGGATGACACGTATTCAGGTGTTTAAGTGCACACGGCCATAGCTTACGTAGATGTGCACATCAACTGAATATCAAAGGTCGTAATCAAGGTGAGCAAGGGTGCAATAAATTGAATTAAAAAAAGTCAAGAATTTGGCTTTTTTATAAGGTTCAGTAAGTCACTTCAAATATTGTAGACAAACAATATTTGAAACTTCAAAAAGCATAGCAACCGTCCATGTGCAGTATTAATTAAAAACAAGACAAAATCAAGGCAAATTACAAAAAAATAGTCAGAGGTTATATTGGAAACCATGCCTCTAATGCATTTTTAAGCATGCTTTTACTAGAGGAGCCAGTTTCTATTCTACCAAATTGAGGTTTTCATGCGCGCAACAGTGTCCAGATTATACGCTACTTGGAAGAGTACTATGGCCTATATCAATAAGATAGGGGAATAAAATAGACGATGTTCTTTCCCAAATGTTCTGAAATGTCTTACTAACTGTATTTTTCAAAGTATATTTTTTCTGTGGTTTTTTCGATCAGTTCTATGAAGTACCATCAAAAGATCTGTACACGAGGAGGGTATACTTTACACTGAAATGCTCATAATCCTGTTGAACTTTATGTCTTTAGAGTGTCTTCGCCCTACTGAATTACTCTTAATGCATATAGGCAAGTTCCACTGCACGATTGCGACCAGTTTTCAGCACTGCTTCTTAATGTAAAGTGCATCCGAAAAATTTTGGAACGGGCTGACCATACGGGCATATCCCGATCATTAGGGCTCTAGAAGCCATAACACTGTATAAGCTTCAGGACAAACACTATATCAATTTTCTGCGCTTCAGTTCACAATGCAAAACAATTAGAAATCCAGAATATCTAAGCTGGTTTCGCATCAGGCTATATATATGTACTCAAACAGCTCCTAAATGTGTAGTGTGTTGAGGTAGGCTAAGCTCTCAAACAAATAAACAAATGCTGCAAGTCATTTTAAACTAATGTTGCCAGAAAACTTGCAGCTGATGCAGAATACTCTACAGGCGTGTAATTCGGGGATAATTTATTGATGCCGCGCTTATCTACGAGCATTACTTTCTTTGTCTTGAAGTTCAACACAACAGAGAGCTGGGGATAAATTTTGTGCAACATCCGCTTGAAATATTTCAAATATTGGGATCGAATCAACGTCCCCAGCCTTGGAGTTTCCCATTGCAGCTTCCCAATCTTGTTCCTTCACTTCTACGTTCTCTCATAAGTTCCCTAGTTTATTATTCGCAGGGGTACTACTCTTTCAGGAACCATTTAGCACTAAAAATTAATTATTATGTGTTTGACACCAGTGCACCTTGTTCTGTTCGATAGACGTCGCAGACATCTGCTTCAGCAAGTAGAACACTATGAATATCCTGAACATATACCTAAAAGAACTTTGTGATATACATCATGAATAAGCAGCACATAAATATTGGCTTACTCACGTGGCGTAACTTGTCAGATGGGAATTTCCTTCGCATAGGCCACAAATTCCTTGTTGCATACGCGAATAATATCTCCAAAAAAGGACCTTCGCTCGTAGCAAACGAGGTCCAAACGCTGCATTAGCCATACAAAGCACATCATACTCACACTTTTGAAAACTGAAATTATATTAAGAAATTCGCGCTATAATAAATAATAAGATAAGTGCTTGTATATGCCTTGCTCTTTAGTATACTTGCTCATATTATGCCAACAATGAAAAGATATGTACTAAGACAGCAGCTTTGTTAAAGCTGGAGTGGGATGAGTGAAAAATAGTTTACTGGCGAACGAAAACCCGAATAGGATAGGCCGAAACACACAACACACATCGACGGAACTTTATCGCATGTAAGTTGTCCTCTTTGTACCCCAGAAGGAGCCACTGGTGCCAAGGCGCAGCAGTAATGACCACCAGGGCCGGAAATCATGAAAAACGGCAAAACCATACGTGTAGTCAGCACTCAGACCTGCTCGCACATCTCCTAACTACCTGCGAGCTATGACTGGCAGACGCATTTTAAGAAATTCTAATGATTACGTTCTCAGCACTGCACAAGGTGAGTTTATGCATGTCTTTCTCTTCATCAATGAAGCAGGCTTCAAAACTTTTTTCTTTATGTCTGAGCTGTCAATTTGCAGTAGCACGTGTGCTCGATTGAAAAATGCCTTGTACGAGAAACGGCGTAAAGCGTCAGCTGAATGACCTGCGCCGGTTTGTGACGTCACATTCTGACAGTGCTCTAGCAAGCGCTCATCAATACAGCGTCTAGAACGCCCAATGTAAGAATTCACACCGACGAGGGGTGTGCGTTGTACTGTACAACCATCCCATTCCACAATACGTTTGTGTTCGCTTTGCAGGCGTGCGTCTTGTTGGTCGAATTCAGGTGCCGCCGCATTCTTCCCAGTTTATCTGGCTCTGCAAACGCGACGCTCACACTGCACCTGACGCTGGCGTTTTTTTTTATAGGCGGTGGCACACCTTTTGTCAGTAGGAGACCGCGGCAAGTCACTTTCGCGAGCAAGTAATTTGCTGCAGCCCATGGGATGCAGATGATTTTACCTCCCTGACTTGGCTTTCTATGACCGAGGTCACAACAACTTTATGCGACAAACACGACAACACACACCAAGCTGAAAAATTGAAAGTGGAAGCATGTGAGAGAAGGAGAGAAAGAAAGGACACAAGAAGAAGAAGACAGATAGAATTAAATAAATAAAAATAAAGAGAGAAAAACACAGAGAAAACTGGAAAGGAGAAAAAGAAAGAAAGAGGAAACCGAAGAGAAACAAAGAAGGCTGCCCAGCTGCGCACTTCCTTCAGTCTTGGCACCGCTAGGGCAAAGCTGCCTTAATTTTTTTTGTCAAGCCTTGCGACGTTGGCTTGCTTTGTAGGACTGCGTTTAGTTACCCCGAATAACATACGGCACAGGGATGCAGACACTGCACAGATGTTAAGCAACATGTGTGTCGCCTATTCTAAAGAACCTTGCTTGAAAGACATCGAGGTAATATATGTTAAACATGTATTGCAAAAAAAATGACGTCGGTTCTCACGGGGCAGCTGCGTGTTGCAGGTTGATCCAAGGTCCAACACGCATGATCCAAAGACAAGCGCCAAGAAACTCACGATGTCCCAAATGCCGCTCCTTCATCTGTTACAGATACGATTCGCCATCGAGTTGGAGCAGTAAGGGAACTTTTTTGGAGCACGAAGTTATTTAGTTGATAGTGATTTTAGAATTGACTGCTTAATTCATGCGCTAGGGGGTGTGAACAGACAAAAAGGTTTCAGAGTGACAGCCGTTTCCATGAGTGGCGGTGCCTTTGAATTCCAAGAGCTATGCATAAAAAATAAACTCGAAAGTGGACGGGGCAAAGACCCCCGATCAGGCTTAGATGGCAGAAAAACGCGGTCGTTATACGAAGGTCGTGGGTTCGTTTACACAGGCCTGGACTCACTCTTGTTTACATTATTGGTCGTATATATCATGTTTTGTTCACTTCAAATAAATCTACAAATTACGGCCTCTATTGTTTTCCTTGCTTTTTTTTGGCTTGATTATATGATTACTTAATAAGATGTTGACTACTACGCGATTCCGCTTAATCAATTGCTCTTCTGTTCTTTATTTGCGTAGCTATGTAGTTCAGGTTGTGGAAAAAGCAAAAAAAAAGTGTCGCGTAATTGATTCGAAGCCGCTGAGACTGCTTTTCAATTAAGAGAAACCGATTCCTAAGGAAATATTTTATCAATCCGATAGCGAGATTAACAGTAACTCGAAGTCTGCTCCGTAGCTTTCGAACATTTTCTGATTCATGCGGTGAAGTAAATAACCAGGAAGTGGTAATGTTCATGCGAAAACTATCCCTAAGGCGACTGAAAGTTCTCTATAGATAGTTAATATACAATTTATATGAGTACAATTACCGTGTATTGTTACATGAATATGTGTCGTGCATTATATTGCGATATATCTATGTTTATGGTTTTAATAAATTTATATAATTTGTGTAAACTTTTACACTTTCACTTCATATTGAGCAAAATGTACTGGGAGGTCAAGCATTTCGGGTAAAAAAAATTCAGCTACAATACTGCAGCTACCTAAGCACAGATATCACACGAGGCGGAGTATGATGCGCTGGGCTATAAATTAGTGCATATGTACTCGAGACTGCCTCTCTTTACGATAACTTTTATGCCTTAAGCTTGCAACAAATTGTGGCGCTTTCCAGTACTGCGCACATAAACACTTGTGCGTACCTTTCTGATGATTATAATGAGAAATTCGTAAACGGGGGGTGTGTGGTGCAAGAGACGTTTCGACAAGTGGACTTTTTTCAAGGCTGCGAAAAAAGACAAGTGTACTTGCCGAAACGTCGACTCCAGCACACAATCCCTGTTTACGAATTCCTCATTGCACGCATCCATATTCCCCTTCCTGCCTTTTTTTCTAAAGGTCGTGTCATTTTCGCATAAACCGTGTCCTGGGAAAATTATACAGTGATCATTTGTACATACGTCTTCTGAATACGAAATTTTTCGAGTTGTAACCTATTTACTACTAGTAGGACGATCCAAGCATACTTCTATGACGTGGGGATGTTTAAACTGAAGAGGATTGTCAACGTAAAAACCTTATCTTTAAGAAAAGCGCGAAAAAACCACAACAGACAGGTAGGAAAGGAGACAGGACGTCCTACCTGTCTGTTGTGGCTTTTTTCGCGCTTTTCTTAAAGATGAACTTCAACCAACTCGCCCAACTGTCCCTGCTAATTCAGTAAAAACCTTATTTGCCATACCTAATCTCGGTACAAAGGCAAAGAATTAAACTCACGACTCTCTGCTTCAGAAGCAGAAGCTTCTTGGCAATTTTTAACCAGATTATTTGCAAGGCAATGTGGACAAGTAAAGCGTAATATAAACGACGCGTGAACGACAAGTAAACGTAATAAGTCAAAAAGTCTCTTAAGCTTACCAGCTTACGTGATTTCAACAGTGACATGTAGAAACAACATAAGCGTACCATATTTCATCACCGATGAGGTACTGCACGAACCTGCCCTGACGTGGTTTCTGCGCTTCTACTTCCAACCTACGTGGAAGCGTTCGCTAGCTCTTGGGGCATGCTTCAAATTCGTCCTTGCAAGGGTCCCTGTCCCTTTTCGACCCTCTGAAGTATATGCATATATTTTAATTTTATTCTACATAGCATACGGAAGCATCACAATCGCATACGAAGTAAATCACGCAGTGTTTATACAGAAAACGCGCTGTTGACTCATTCCGCAGTGATTGATCACCGTGCCCAGCACGGCTGTCCTGCGCGTATTTGAACTGACAGCAGTAGATCAATTTGTCTTAATTTTAGCTTTCGCCCAAGATGGCTCTCGCGTGCAATATATATCACCCACGTGCTTTCGGATATATTCCAGGGAAATTTTTCCAAACTGGTATTCCCTTAGTAGTCTTTAACTTTGAGGAACATTTTATTAAGAGTTTGTTTCTGAACACGTCTACTAGTCAGTTTCACAGGAATTGTTTTGGAATGACGTCGTTTTTCAATTGCTTAAGGAGGAAGTAAAGCACTCACAGGGCCCCTGATGCATTCGACAAAAGCTACAAGAAGTTAAAAACCATCTTCTTTCATTCTGTGTCAATGTACTGATTTTCCTCCGCCCCCATCGGAAAACTCTGCATGCAAATTGGTCTTTCACTGCCTTCAGTATCGGGGGCATTGCATACTTTGGGCACCTCACCTGTTTTTGCACTATTTCCAGGAATAACTCACCGTTGATACGGGACAGGACAGTGACGTCACAATCTGAAGTTACATTCTACGTCATGAGGACGTCATCACGTCATGAAGATTTTTGGCATCACTCGTATGCAGAAAGCCGTCGCCAAAGGCGAATTTTCGCGTTTGACGGGACGTCGAAGGCCCTCGCATTACTATTATTAAGCCAGGTCCTTGCACCTCAGAACACAGCAGTATTTGCAGCATTATTTTAGCACTGTCAGAGGTGCGTCGTCGCGCCAGAGACAATGATAATGACATGTTCCAAAATATTTGGTATCTAAGTTTGTGAAAAAGAAATAAAAATTTATGCTAGGGCAATTCTTGTTCGAGCTTTACGAAAGTTATTCTAAAGCTGCAGTGAGTATACATAGGTACTTCAAGGTCAGCTGTTTCTTCAATGTCTTCTTTCAGAAAGACCAATAAGGAATGAAATTATATACTGTTTCAAGCGGTACGCCCAGCTCCCGCTTACAGAGCCACGAACCCCTAGCGGTGCGCCCAAAGCGCTCCCGCTTTCAGCGCCCGCAGGCACAATTCGCGCGGGATAAAGATCATCTTCTCTCTCCAGCGTTCATCGTGTGCGGACGTACATTCACTTGCACGCCTATACGCGGCTGTCTACAGACTACGTATATCGCGTACCTATACTGTTAAATGTTCTGGAATCAAATCGACAACATGAAAGTTCGAATATTTTGAGAATGGTTGCTGAATGCTTGCCGCTGTGGATGAAACGTGGCTGTAAAGAAATCAAAGAATACGTACGAATAAGCCTTGCCACATTTTAGTGTAGTTCTCATTGCGAGGTCCACTATATTAGTTGTACACTCGCGCAGTTTGCCGAGTAGACACAAATGCCTACCACCTAAACAATGATCGGGTAATCACTTCGGAAGTAAGCATACTTACAGCGTCAGTCGTAGATACAGAACGTCTAATGCTTAATTTATTCGCACATTAAAGATATTCTTAGCACTGCACACAACGGTGGCAGTATATGGTGCAACCAGCGAATCGGTTGGCGAAAAACTATTTTTGCGAAGCCGTTGCCGCTTTTGCCAACTATTTATGATTTCTGCGTGAATGTACAAATATCGTATATTAACGCCAAATGTGGTCCTCAATGCAAAAAAGAGATCAATCTGGTGTAAACGTACAGAGGCAATTAGAAAAAAAAAACAAAAAAAAAACATGGCTGATCACACTGTCATAGGTATCGGTAAAAGCATGCAAGTGAAACGTGTCTTCACGGGGGTTGTTGAGCGTTTATTGTGCATTGTTTCGCCACAAGGGCAAATGAATGAATGATATAGCAACAAATTGTAAAGTCACGCGAAGAACGGAAACAGCTCTAAACTTGCAGCTTACTCCTCAAGCAGAAAGGTCGCACGGAAAGAACATACACAGGACGAGCGCGAGCTAACAACTGTCACAGCTCGACACTTAAAGCGTGCTGCTCAAACAGAAACAAGGACGCACGAAATGAGCACACAAGTATACGCAGGACGAGCGCGAACGGACAATAATATCTGGGATTTAACGTCCCAAAACCACGATGTGATCATGAGAGACGCTGTAGTGGAGGGCGCTCCGGAAATTTCTACAGCTTGGGGTTCTTTAACCTGCAGCTAAATCTAAGCACACGGGACGAGCGCTAACTAACAGCTGCCACAGTTTGAGCAGCACGCTTCTTTAGCAAACCCGGCCACTGCAGCGAGTGAAGTGACTTTCGTGCTCTTCGGAACTTGAACGCCAGCACAAGACGTACAAACCTCTGCCATCCCGAGATAAGCGCGCGCGCATCGCAACGCGCGGAGCTACGACCTTTAAAGCACACCCTCGCGGCTGTCCCGCCATCTCGCTAGTAATAAGAAAAACAAGGTCGTAGGTTCGCCTCCCGGCGACGGAACTTTTCTTGTAAGTTTTTTTCTGTGCCATCTGTTAGTGTATATTCTGCAACGTCATATCCGTGACGTAAATACGCCAGTGGAGTGGTGGTGGACCCCGGCATAAAATACTTTCGCCTTAAAAGTTAGTCTTGGAGATCTAGTACTGTGTCTACGACCCGTTTAGACAATATAGGTAAGAATTCAAGCCATTACGAACAAGCAGATTTTCACCAGACAGTGTGGAGCGCGAGCCAGAGTGTGGACCTGGTTTCAGGCAGATTCCCACTTTGGGAGATAGGAAGGTGACATGCTCAGCTGAGGAGAGCTGTCGTACAAAGCTGCTCCATCTTTTGCAACGAAAGGCACCGACTATATGTGTGCACACTTGTGGCGGTGTCGCCGTGCTTAGGCACCGCAACGAACCCCTTATAGAATGGTGAATGTTCCCAAGTAAAAAAATAAAGAACAAAAACGAAACAAAAACATGGATGCTTAGTTCAATTAAACGAGAAGAACAACCTCGGCCTCGCTTTTGTTTATGTAAATGTGGCAAGGATGTGTGCCGTGGACAAGGCTCTAACATACACTGAGGCTAGCAAACCGAGGGTGACGACTTCAACCTTAAGCTCAAAATGTGTCTACGTACGCGTAAAGCACACATACAGACTTGACAGATTTGACGCGTGCAGTTTGTACGCGTAGTCTGAGTGGCATAAAAATCTCTGAATGTTCATCGCAGCCGAAATAAGATAGTTGTGACAGGTTGGTCATGGCAGGAATAGAATTTGGACAAGCATTTCGGAGTCCCCGCCATGGTGGTCTAGTGGTTATGGCGCTCGACTGCAGACCCGAAGGTCGCGGGATCGATTCCCGGCCGCGGCGGCTGCATTTTCGATGGAGGCGAAAATGCTTGAGGCCCGTGTACTTAGATTTAGGTGCACGTTAAAGAACCCCAGGTGGTCTAAATTTCCGGAGCCCTCTGCACTACGGCGTCTCTCATAATAATAGCGTGGTTTTGGGACGTTAAACCCCAGATAGCCACTCCATCGCCACTCCATCAACATTGCAATATTCAGAAGTTAACGTAAACATGAATACAGTAAAAGCTCGTTAATTCGACGCCCGTTAATTCGGAGAAATCGATTATTGGGACTCGTCATCTGGTCCCGGCAAGCATATGGATTGTTCACTTGCATCAAACTCTGGTTAATTCGGACATATTTGGCCACAGACCGTTTAATTTGGGCGATTCTCAGAGCGCGCCGAGCACGAATCGCAGCAGTGTGCGACGCAAAGGAGCAGAAACGGCCTTTGCGGACAACCGAACCAAGGTGGCGCAGTCTGCATCGCCTTCAGGATACGCATATCCGAATGGTAACGACGGTGAGGACATTTTGGGTTAGCTTGTTTCGGGTCAGTTAAGACAGGGAGGTCTTCAGCCGCGGTAAAGCTGTTAGAAAAGCGAGGAGTGGCAAAAATTTCGCCTTTTACACCGCTCTTATGCGATGTAAGTAAAGATTTTACGTATTCATCAATAAAATGAAATGGTATTGACGTAATCGACAATTGTTAATTTGTTAATTGCGTTTTTTATACTTTCAATAATACGGAATTCGGTTCATGCGGACATTTTTTTCCGGCCCCGTGAATCCGAATTAAGGAGCTTCTACTGTAGAAGCTGCAAAAAAATGACTGACGTTCTCAGGTTTACTTGGTTTGGAAAGGCGCACTTTATCATCGGTTGAACGGGTAAGTACAAGAACCTACCATTTTTTTTTTCGGAAGATGCGAGAATGAGTCAGTTAGTACTGTGGTGCTTCCTCCGTTTCCTTCTAGTTCGTTCAAGGCAGCGTGCAATCGGTCTTGGCGAAGGGTCAACTGAACGTTTCTAATGCTGGCACCGTCCACGGAATTTTCATGAAAGCATGCTTTATTTTCAAGCCATACGAGAACATCACTCTGGAACGGGAAGTAATACACAGGCTGTTTACAGTGTCAAGCGGGAAATTTCCTCGTGCTTTCAAAATTAATGACCTTCACGTGCATGAGTCGCCTGCGCCTATCAGAGTTGATGGCGACTCCTCATGTGTCTATATTTCACTCGCAGTTGCCTTACGTGTGCAATACTTTTAACTTTCGCAATATATTCTGCATTTCTCTGAAGAATCTTAACTTAAACTCCCGCTCTAGAACCATCTGCGACATTCTAGGGCATCAAAACTTCAATAAAACTATACTATAGTAATTTAATATCCTATTTCTGTATTAATACCAATTGTGTTTAATTCTTGTGACCTTGAATAAGTGGCGCAGAATGTCAATATTTGCAAAGCAATAACTGCACCTGGAAGCGCTTACGTGCGCGCTCTATTAATTCAATACTGTCAATATTCCGCCGCGATGCTCTGAACAGAGAAAAATAAAAATGAACGAGCCCTTTCCTTACCGGGAAAGTGTGGGACAGCGAAGCTAGGCATGTGCACACCTGGCCTACTAGCTTTCTGTCACGCTTCGGTGTGCCAGCGAACAAGAGAAAATGGCGGTCATGCGTTCTCATACAGGCCACAATGAAATGTGACAACTAAAATGATTCCCAGGTCATACCAAGAATAACGGGAAGTCGTTGCCACTACATCCATGCCCTACAAAGCAATAGTTTTGCCAGTTTGTACCACGTAAGTAAAATATATCTCACAGGATTTAGAGAAACATGTCCGTGGTGTTCAGACAATCCAACGCTGAGCCACATAACGTGGGAGTGCACCGACAGGCCCACACACATAATCAGCCCACGCATTATTAAGAAACCGCACATGTGTCACAGGCAGTGGGAGGCATGGCTTGCCGACGAAAAACATAGCCAAATAGATTTGCTTGACCAGGCGCTGCGAGCCGCTTGCGCCAGCGAAGCCCTGGACTGAAGGCCCGACCATAACTGCCTGAATTCATCCTTTATTTTTTTTCTTTCTGAACAAAGTTTCTTCCTCCTCCTCCGTTACTTTGGAAAAGTTAACGCCATATGGTAAATGCACCGCTGGGAAATGTGGTGCCTGCGCCAAGTGCGTTGTCAATGGGTTAAAAAATCGCGATAGAAGCAAAGAATAGAGATAATGGCTGGAGCCCGAATTGAACTAAAGTATAGCGCATGACAGCAAGTATTCGACTATCACAAAACCACGTCAGTGCTTCAAATACTTCAAAAAAGATCCTATAGTCATGTCGAGGCAATACAAATTGGGGTTGCAATGTTGGCTAGCTTGCTCACAAGCCCGCAATATGGGCACTCAGTCCCTTAAAGACGTCGATCGACCACCTAATTCCTGGTTGAAAGAGAGAAATCCCGCATAGGCTGCTCCTCACTGCCTCCTTCGCTTGAAACTATTTCCTGCAATGCGTGGCATCATCATCATCATCATCATCATCAGCCTATCTACGCCCACTGCAGGACAAAGGCCTCTCCTATGCTTCGCCAATCAACCCGGTCCTGTGCTTTCTGCTGCCACGTTATACCTGCAAACTTCTTAATCTCATCTACCCACCTAATTTTCTGTCTCCCCCCTCACGCGTTTGCCATCTCTTGGAATCCAGTCAGTTACCCTTAATGACCGTGGCATCAGTCGGGAAATGGCGTGGCATCAGTCGGGTTTTAAACGAGCAAACATATCTATGCCGAAAAGACGAAAAAACTGTCCATATATCCAACCTTCGTCTGTATATCACTTAAGACGGTCGCACAATGGATAAATAAGTGAATCAAAGAAAGTAAGTTGTCGCTCCGGCGCTTGGGTTTGAACCCGTGTGCTCGAGCGCTAAGGGCGAGTCTAAAACCGCTACGCTACGCATTCATGTATGCAAAGTCTGAACATACGTGACATACATGAATGCGTAGTACACGTGCAAGTGCAGCAAGACAAGACTCCTCATGATAGCTTCGTTGGATTAATTGGAAGTGTAATAAAATCCATCCGTACACCCGAGAAAAGATAAAAGTGCGAATTTTTCACGTCAAACAGGCGTTTAAGGTGGTCGGTGGACGCGCTTGCCATGGGACAGCATTCCATGGCACGCGCATGGGTAATATAAAGACATTTTTTTCTTTCCTCCTTGTATAAAGGAAACAAGAGATTGCCGAGTGTTGGAGTAAAAGGAATGGTTGGCTAGAGAGATGATGAAAGACGCCTTTCGGATGCCACCCAAAAACGGCTTTCCAGGGACGGCCACTGCCTGCAACAAAACGCAGCGTTCACGCATCACTTCGACAACTCCCAAAGGAAACTGTGCTTGTTCTTTTTGTAAAGGAAGACAGACGTCTGCTTCACACAACATGGACCCCCGCCACGATGGTCTAGTGGATGCTGTGTTCGACTATTAACCCGACAATCGCGGGACAGAAGCCCGGCTGCGATCGGTCGCATTTTTGGTAGAGACGACAACGCTCGAGACCCGCGTACTTAAATGTAAATGCACGTTGAAGGACACCAGGTGGTCGAAATCACCGGATCCCACCATTAAGGCGTTTCTCATAATCATATCGTGGTTTCGGGATGCGAAACGCCAACAATTTATTAAATTATTATTCCGAAACACAGACAAATATTTATTTGCCGCTCACACGCCAGCACAACGATCCAAGGCGCGAAAGGCAGGGCCGGCGGGAAACGAGAATCAGGCGAGCTGCAGCGGAACGTAGTCTGTAAATGTTGTTGAAACCAGACGATTTTCTCTCATTGCCCCTCAGAGGCAGCCACTATTTAAGGGCTCGTGATGAGCTACACGTATCAGCAGTGCGCGCCACGTAGTGATATCGAGCCAGGCAGCGGAAATTCCCAATAGCTCCCATGGGACGCGCAATCGCATGCTGATACGTTGCAGCGGCGCCGCTTTCATAAATGGCGGCTGCCGGATATTCACCTGGAAATAATTCATAAACCAAACATCGCTTTCATGACGTCGCTGGCGAGATCAGCAAATAGAGAGAAAGGGCGCGAGCAGAGAGTAGGAGGGTTGCCATCTAAGTCCTTCATACCCATTTTGGAAGAAAGTGGCATGTGATCGTGCTCCCTTGCAGGTCCGCCAGCCGCTCGGGCGATGAAGTGATTTGTTAAATTTCGTGAAACATTATATAAATTTGCCCATGTGTTGTGAAGGGGACAAACTAAAGCTGAACAAATTGGCAGCCGGTTTTTCTTCTGCGGGGCTACGCCTTGTGGCAGTTGCGGGCTCGGACGTGGCCAGCATGACGATTAGACCGTACAGGCCCCTAACACATTACGTCAGAGCCCGAAACTGCCGCAAGGCGTCGCAGGTCAAAAACAGGCTGCTCGCGCGCTCTACGCAGACGTGGACGCGGCTCTACATAATGAGAAAAAATGTGTTCCATAATATGCGAACCAATGTGAAAATTACTAGCAATCTCGACCTGGCCACGCCGTACTTTATTCAATCAGGTGACGGCGTGCATACTTTTCTTACAGCGCGTTCGGTACAAAAGGACACAGAACTTCCGGGGGAGGGCGGGTTGAACCGTTGAGAAATTGTTGAGTAGTGAATGTCACTGAAGTATATGTTTCGACAAGGTTACTTGTCTTCGTTGAGGCCAGCGCATTACCTTGACGAAAAAAAATCCATTTTTAGAACCTTGGCTGCAGTGAGATTTCCTGTTGAACGATTTTTCAAAACGTTTAGAACGTTACATGTATTTTAGTGACAGTATTGGAACAGATACCTGCAAATTTTCTAACTTTGTGCTCACATTTCCATGGACAGGAAGGCGCCTGTAATTACGTCCGCTCACTTGAACTAAATGCCAAAAATAAGAATTGAAGAAGTTGTGTAGCCGAACCAAAACGCACTGCTGCCTTTCACAATAAATATGTTCTACCGGCGGGTGGTAAGTTGTCGTCATGACCAAATTAGTCTAGCGACACTGTGCTTATGTCAGTATGGGCAAGCTTGCAGAGAGTTCTACTTGCCGTGCACTCTTACGAAATAAATACCTGCTCAAATAAAAGACTCAAATGCTTGAGCTTACCCGTTGTCACATGAAAACCTGAAAAACCTCCGCGGAACTGCAAATCCCGGAGTTACAACACTACAGCCCGTGCAAAACATGTGACGATTCGATTGAGTCATGCTTGTCTAATCCTTTGTTTACCTGCTCGCAATGGCTTACTGCGGCTTACCTACACTTTACGCCTCATCAAAGGGCCTATCTTTCATGTATTCATACTTGGCAACGCAGCTGAGTGAGGTAACTGAGCGCGCCTTTCGACCTGTGATGTCGCAGAGTGCCAAGGGATGAGCAGAGGCAAGCACTACGAACACAAGTCAATCGTTTCCCGCACTTTTCCCAATTTAAAATTCACAAAATAAGAAGTAAAGAACACAAATTAGCAAAAGAAGAGTTCTTTACAGTTAAATTAAATTTCCATTATTTCTAAAAACTTACAAAACACAATAAATGCAGTCTTCCAGATCAACCTTGCTTCGTTCCACCAGATCGTAGGATGCAGAGCAACACTACAAGCGTGCATCTTTCTTGAAACCAAAATCGGCACTCAGTTTCCGGGGGGCTGATCAAGCGGCCGGCGATAGCATGACTCCAAAACGTTCTCCCCATCAGAAAAAAAAAAGAAACGTACATCGAGCAATGTTAAACGTCTGCCATCGTGCCAACGTTTACGATGACATCACCCCCTGCTACTGGCTGCTGGCCAAGTAGGTCGAGCCGGAGGGCTTAGGATTGCTTCCTCCTCCCTGAAAATGGTGGAAAGAAACAGGCAAAGAATAGTTAAACAAAGAGATAGTTTAACGTCACCTTACCAAACTCTACAAATCCGAACATATGCGTCTGCCAGCACTCATTGGCTATTTAAAGTGTACCGGGGTAAAATTCAATGAAACTGCCGCCATCGCAACTGCATGAAGGTTACCCAGTTGTTAGGAAGTAGGTTCCGGGAGCATGCATAGTTTTGTGTGTCAGAGACGCCTCCAAGGGCAACCAAGAAGAGGACACCACGGTAGGAACACAAACAAATGACTCACTGAATGGTCGACAATTTTGCATTGCACAAATTTTGGAGGAAACTGTATGGGGAGGAACGAAGAAAACCACTATAATATCACATTTGTGAACTCTTGAATATAAAATAAAAATTTCAAGCTTGCCTTTTGTGCTCAATCGGGTGGAGAGCGCGGCAAAATGTCATAAAAAAATATAGAGCGCGTGCAAGCGGAATGGTTCTTTGGAACACGTGTACGTGCTGCCACCTTGTGAATACCATTAAAACATCCACCGAAACTCCTTTCTTGAACATTTACGCAATTGCACTAAAGGTCTTAAAGCAATCGACTGAGTGGTTTTAATGTAAAAAATTAGAACATGGCGAAGAAAAAGGTGGGGCAAATGAGTCCCGCTGCCCCATAAAGGGTTCATTTGTATTTTGATATTATGAGGAAAATGCTTGGGGTAGTACATTGAAATACGTTGGAACATAATGGGTTCATGTTCCAGTTCCATAGCTTGTTGAACACCGTGGCCTCCAGTTAGGGACTTTTTACAAGTAGGGTAAACGCCCAAACTGTCTCTACAAAAGAGTTCAAGCAATGCAACGCTCAGTTTCTGATGGGGCGAAGCTGTTGTGGCGTTGTCGCTCGCAGACTTGTTGGACGCGATGCGGCAGACGATTTCTGTCCGGTTCTTCTGCGTCCCGACTGCTAGGCGTGAGGAACAGGAGAGGTGCCATTTCAGAAGTCCCTCGGACGTTGACGCCTGACCAGGTACGTCCGACAGATGTTGGCCTCCCGAACGTTGACGCTCGACCAGGCCAACGCGTCTTCACTGGTCGAGATCCTTGCTTCGTCTTATCAGGCAACGTGGCCTGTTTTATTTCTCCTTCTTTCTGTTTTTCTACCCACGCGGCAGGTGCAGCACAGTGTCTACCATGCGAAGCCAGTCCTGCTGCTGGGCGCGTGCTTGCGCATTTCTGTATCCACTTCATCGTCCTCATCTTTATGGCGTCGATGCACTTCACCACACCAGTATCAAAGACTGTGGGAGTGCGAGGGGAACTAACCAGAAAGAAAATGCTGTCCAGCTTCGTCCCAGCAGGCGTGGGAAACAATGATGTCTGTAACTGACGGCCTTTGAGGCAGATATGATTAACTGGGCTAAAGCGGTCGTGGTGCGCTACTGGCAGCCAGCATTCGAAACATTCATTCAATAAACAAGCAAAGCATGACTGAAGGAAATAGTTTCTCTTTTTGTCTCCTTAGACTCCTCTTCATCATCAAAGGCGCAAGTTGTACGGCCTGCGTAGTGGCCTCGGTGACGGAGAATTTTAATTCTGCTCAGAAACCTCTGGGTCTGGAACATCTGTGTCTGCTCCTTTGTGAATGTGTTTTAGGCCCGAAACCTTGATAGCACCCCGCACATGGTTAGGCAATAAGTCTTTAGGCATGTAGAGAAGTCATGATTTCTTGGTGATCCCATACAGTACGTGTCATTCTTTTCAAGGGAAGCCGCGAAAGTTCTCAGGCTGTCGCTAAACGCATGTGTCCTCTCCAGCACCAAACCTTCAGCATTGAAGAGTTGGTTGCGCCGATGCTTCATATTGTAACGGAGGCGAGATGATGGTTTAATGACCGACAACAGTGAATCGGCAGCCAAGCAAGATGGCTGAGCAGCCCCTCGCGCAAGCGCCTCACACCCAGTCGTCTTCTTCATCTTCGGAGAGCACCACGCTTGATCATGTCCACGACACACCGTAACATCACTCTCCCGCGGCGGAAGCGCCGTCACGGCGCTTAGTATGACTACGACGAACTAGCAGGGCAATACAGTTTCAGTCTGGAAACATGCACAACGTCCGTCTGGAGTGAGGAGGTCGAAGAGCCAGTGTCCAGGGGTGTGATCTCATAATTCACGTCACTGACTTGTCGTAACACTTTATAGGGGCCATTGTAGCGGGGTAGAAGCTTCTCTGATAAGCCGACCTGGCGGTACGGTGTCGAAAGAAGAACCAGAGATCCCGGCGGGAAGTGAACGCTCTGGTGGCGGCTGTCATAACGGTCTTTCTGGTGTTCCTGCGACAAGTATAGTCGGTCATGGGCAAGCGGACGAGCTGCATGGGCTCGGGAGCAATGACATCGCTGGCGTACGTAGTAGACAAGGAGGCAGGCGGAGGAAGGAGCGTGTCAAATGGTAACGCTGGATGTCGGCCAAATAGCAAATAAAACGGCGAACAACCAGCGGTGTCGTGTCGTGAAGAGTTGTACGAAAAGGTGACAAAGGGAAGCGCTTTGTCCCAGTCACGGTGATCTTGCGAAACGTACATAGAGAGCATCTGCGTCAGCGTTCGGTTAAGACGCTCGGTCAATCCATTTGTCTGTGGATGATAAGCGGTAGTAAGCTTGTGCTCAGTAGAGCAGGCACGGAGGATGTCATCCACAACACGTGACAGGAAGTACCTCCCTCGATCGGTAAGCAGCTGCCGCGGGGCGCCATGATGGAGAATGACTTCATATAAGAGGAAATCGGCGACGTCAGTGGAGCAACTTGTTGGCAGTGCTCGAGTGATGGCGAATCTGTGGCGACTGCAACCCATTTATTTCCCGAGGTGGACGTAGGAAAAGGGCCCAGCAGGTCAAGGCCAACACGGAAGAATGGTTCCGCAGGTATGTCGATAGGCTGTAGAAGGCCGGAAGGTAGCGCAGAGGGACGCTTGCGGCGTTGGCAGCGGTCGCAAGCAGCGACGTAGCGGACCACCGAACGATACAGGCCGGGCCAGAAAAAGCGACGTCGCACACGATCGTAGGTACGAGAGACACCAAGGTGACCGGCGGTTGGTACGTCGTGGAGTTGTTCGAGAACGCTGGCACGTAGATGGTGGGGTAGCACAAGTAGTAGTTCCGGGCCATCGGCGTTGAAGCTGCGACGGTATAGAATGTTGTCGTGCAACTCGAACAGGCTCTCCGAAGATGAAGAAGACGACTGGGTGTGAGGCGCTTGCGCGAGGGGCTGCTCAGCCATCTTGCTTGGCTGCCGATTCACTGTTGTCGGTCATTAAACCATCATCTCGCCTCCGTTACATTTGGTGGATCTGCTGGGTACGACACACCGTAACAATATTGTTCTTTCGGTTCCATGCGAGACCCATCCAGATGATATCTCCCTTGCTGTACAGCGTTAGTCAACATCCGCTACAGGTCACCTGTAAACTTGGCGTAAGACGGCTTACTAGATTCGCTGAAGCAAAAACGTCGTCCTGCAGAAACTGTAGTGCTTTTCGTAGGTTAAGGTAAGCCGTAGTGAAAGCTGTCTAATGATCCACTCTCGTTCTAGTTACAAACGCTGTAGCTACCATATTCAAATACCAGTTTTTGTTTTCATTGAGCACTTGCGACAACCATAGGCCTAAGAATTCGTTTTCTGCTTTCTGTAATGTTGGCTTGTCCATGGCACAAAAAGTGTATACAAAACTGTCATATGATAGAAAACCGCGATAGTTTCATGAGTGTATTGGCAGGGCAGGCCAACAGAAATTTTGTTTACCAGGGGTGGTCGAAACTTCCAACGCTCCAATTGAAGCGCAGAGAGACTATAATTTGCCTGTATTAAAATGCACCGCCGCAGCGTGGATTCGATCACGCGACCTTTGGGCAACCAGTCAAGCACCACAACCTGTGAACTACTGCGGCATATACTGCCCCTGAATTTAAAAAAAAAAGATTTAGATTTATGTACACCATCACGCGGTAGAGGGGTCTATGCTGCTTTTGCCGCCTTCACTCAATTTCGAGCACACGCCAAAGACATTGAGCACACGCTGAGCATACGCCGAGCACACGCCGTTCACGCTCGACCAGGCGAACGCGTCTTCATTGCTCGAGATCCTTGCTTCGTCTTATCGGCCAACGTGGCCTGTTCTTTTAAATGCGAGGCATTTCTTAGCGAACTTCGGCGACTTTGAGCGTATCTATCTATCTATCTATCTATCTATCTATCTATCTATCTATCTATCTATCTATCTATCTATCTATCTATCTATCTATCTATCTATCTATCTATCTATCCATCTATCTATCTATCTATCTATCTATCTATCTATCTATCTATCTATCTATCTATCTATCTATCTATCTATCTATCTATCTATCTATCTAGCTGCCTACGACTTTGTGATGTCCTGGCCGTATCGTTAATGGGATTTCTACCAAATTTGGTATGGCACAACATGACTGTATGATGAACATAAATGGCTGGTCATATCATGAAAATCACGACTAACTTGTCAAAAAAATTATGATTTACATGCCACGCCCATGGCGCGCTCGCAGCAGTTTCGTTAGCTTGATATACACCAAATTTGGGATTGAGTGACGTGACTGTATGGCGAACATAAAGGACAGGTGTTAATATTGCCACGCGCGTTTCTTATTTTCACTTTGCTCTATTCGGTTTTCGCCCTCAAAGGCTGTCAGCAATGCTCAGCGCAAACCGCGCCTCATTGTTCTAGAAGCTTCGCGATCATTGTAGATCGTTTTGTTAAGATTGCGCGCAAGACGCGACCACTCGAGATTATTCCAGAGCGTACGCGATGACCAGTGATAAGGCTAGAATGTTCGACGCGTGATGCATAAAAGCCGGCGCGCTCCAACGATGTTCAGTTCATCGACGGCCGACGCTCTGTTCGCCGCTATCAGTCTCAGCGCTTATTGCTGTAGTCTGACCTTCAGTTGCCCGGCCACAAGTTCGGCCAAAATAAAGAGTTTCTTCTTTAACTCGCCGACTGTTGGCTTCGTCGACGTCACGACCACGTGACAATATGCAAATAATGACTAGTCATGTGCGACATGACTTGCATGCCACGCTCATGGCGTGCTCGCGGCCGTTTCGTTAGCTTGATATACACCAAACTTGGTATTGAGTGACGTGACTGTATGACGAACATAAATGACAAGTGGTAATATGGAAATCATGACATGTCATGAGCGACATGACTTGCATTCCACGCTCATGGTGCGCTCGCGGCCGTTTCGTTAGCTTGATATACACCAAATTTGGTATTGAGTGATGTGACTGTATGACGAACATAAATGACAAGTGGTAATATGGAAATCATCACATATCATGAGCGACATTACTTGCATTCCACGCTGATGGCGTGCTCGCGGCCGTTTCGTTAGCTTGATATACACCAAACTTGGTATTGAGTGACATGAGTGTATGACGAACATAAATGACAAGTGGTAATATGGAAATCATGACATGTCTTGAGCGACATGACTTGCATTACACGCTCATGGCGCGCTCGCGGCCGTTTCGTTAGCTTGATATATACCAAATTTGGTATTGAGTGATATGACTGCATGACGAACATAATTGGCAGGTGGTAAATAAAATCTTGGCATGCATGTCATCTACAACGCATTTACATGTCACGCTCATGGTGCGCTTGCGTCCAGTTCGCTAGCTTGATGTACACCAAATTTAGTATTGCACAACGTGACTGTATCACGAACATAATTGACAGGTCCTAACATGTAAAACATGACATGCAAGTATGTAAAGCATGATTTTCTCCTTCCTGGCTGCTTCGCATTACATCGACTCCCACAGTGCGTGGGATCTGCCGACTTTTTCTCCTTCTTTCTTTTTTTTCTACTCACGCGGCAGGGGCAACACGGCGTCGACCATGCAAAGCCAGTCCTTCTGCTGGGCGCGTGCTTGCGCATTTCTGAATGCGGGAAGCGCTCGTCCGAGCTGCGGCCACTTCGCCAACGGACCTTCTCGCCTTTTCAATGCTAAATGCCCGTTCACACCTGCGATCAGCGCTGGTCACATGACCGGTTGTGACTGGCAACAAAAGCGTCATTCAAGGCTACCAATGTTCACGCATGTGATTGGTTCAGAGGCTTGCGACTGCAGTGGCACGGCTGAAAAATCTCGCAGCTAACGGCTGAGCAAAAGCATCCGCTTTGCGACTGTGTAGTTCAAAACTAATTAGACGAGTCCATGTCGCACAAAATTTGGCGCCATTGTCGGCACTATCGAAAATAAACCGACTGCCTTACATTGCTAAAAGCAAAGATTCAGCATCCTATAATTTTCTTTAGGCGAGTAGGCGTCAAAAAGATGCATAGGGTCGCTAACGACACAAGCAGTTAAGTTGGTGATGTTCCGATTAATGCGGGATGCACTTACCCTAGGATAAACTTTGGCCAGAAACTGATATTGTATTAGTATTAGTACTTAGTAGTAATAGTACGTTAAGAGAAACTGACATCGGCGGCGTAGAGCCGACGAATGCAAAGAAAAAATCAGGATCTCAGCCATAATCAAACCCAAATGTTCTGCGTGGCAATGAGTTATTCTACCACAGAGCCATGCGTGGTCTTGAAACTGCTTAGGAAAAATATATCACGCCGGGTTAACGTGAGTTGTGGTGCCAATGTTGACCGCACTGTTATAGCGCTCTAATACACATAGCATTTTGATTCCTATGATTCAGCAAGCTATATTCAAGAGTTACTCCAACCCGAGGGAATACGCTAACCAAAGTTACGTGTGTGTGATATTCACATCGTCACACCGTAATGGGCACTTCTCTGAGATAATACTGACGTTGGTGCTTTAACATGAGAGATGACGTTATGTCAGATGATAGGTTACCCAGTGTCATCAACAGTAGGCACCAGCGTAGTGGACGTTTTTGGTAAGCCTACGATATGCACAGTACTGCACTTAACGTCGATCCACCTCGTAACACTTGCCTCAAAGCCCCGACGGACCTAAATAAAGCTTTTTCGTACCATACGCTTGAGCATTACGCTTCGCGTAACGAACTCACGGAGTAATAATACAAAAACAACAGTTCAGCCAACTAGTGCTGATGCTGGTAGTGTTCACGTGAGAGGTGGCGTCGTTATGCAACTTTGAACAACTAGTTCTCACAACTGCATGTTTTGCAGATAGGTGAATGCGTAAGGAATTTCTGCTTATGTTTATCAGTACTGCACTCATTCGCCTCGTAACGTTACGGTCATTTTAAAAGCGCCACAAAGCAAACTTCTTGATGTATGCTTCGCACATCATTGATTCCTGTGGTACGTGGGATCTGCCGAATTTTAATATGTCTTCTGTGGATTAGGGCAGCTTGCCGACTTCAGAATCAGAATCATTTATTTCATGTCAAACAAAAGAACAAATACATCATAAGAATATACAGAAGGAGGTCCCGTAGTTACAAACTGATATGGGACCTCCTGTGCATTATAACCTGGTGAATAATATACTCAAAATGGCAACATGGAGACTTGATAATGACAAAGGCTAATATGAAACAAACAAGAAACACACCTACAACCTTATTCATACTTAAATAGTAGAAGCGCTACGAAGACGAGGACAGGAAACTGAAACAAACAGGGCCATTACTCACAACTAAAAACTTGATTGCGCCCTTGTTGCACTTTCTTGTATGTGTCTTCGTAGCGCTTCTGTTTTTTAAGTATGAATCAGTACCAACTAGCTCGTCCTTTCGCGTTGCTACCTCTTCACTTGGCGCTATGCTGCCGACTTCAATACCTGCTTCAGATATCAGCCTAGTAACAACTTTGTTCATTCCATCGATGTGTTATCGTCTTCTCCTAAAGCTGCGTATTTCTTTAGGATCGTAATTCCAATCTCTTCTTCTTTTATTCTTACAACGTCTAGGTTACGCTGTACTGTGGGCGTAATCTTGCTCGAGATGTCCTCGAATTAAGCACTATTTTCACCCTGACCCATTTAATGTCGCTGCACTTTACCTTGCTTATGACATCGACGTCCTGTTCAATGCATGATGGTGGTACAATATGAAACATGTTTCGTTCATTGTCTGCCGTTTAAGGATTTTCCATGTCCACTTCTCATTTCCACGCTTTCGAAACAGTGTTGTATATGTTCCTCCAAAGGAGGAACGAAAGCTGATTTCTTTCCAATTTTAAACGAGTTCCCGTTATAAGTTTCCTTAGCGTGACAGGAACGTATTCCATTTACAATTCGAAATTAATGAACAATACATTTGATTACAAAAATGCCAGGGCCTGCGCGGAAACGCAGCCCAGTCACAGCGAAAGCGGGAAGAGTGTCATTTCTAGAACCCATTGTTAACTCTCTTAGCGCTACTAATACAAGTACGCTTGTAAGGTACCTACTACGCCATAAATAATAATTTTTGTCTTGTTGAGAAGCATGCACTACGCCATTATCCGTCATTCTGCGGAAAAGCGAGGTATCCGCTAAGCATTTGCAAGGCATTATGTACACTGTCTTCATGTGGTGGCTGATGAAGATGAAGAATTATATCTAAGCCCTTTGTAATATGTATTTGCCACAAAGCCAGTCCGCCAATCTTACGATGCCGTTCCACTCCATGTACTTAACAAAACGATTTGAACGCAGCATTTATTCGCAAGTGCATTTCTTCATGTCCATCCAAAAGTCACAATAGCGTGACGTGTAAATGCGACTGTGTCGTCGAGTGCTTGAAGGTTTCTTTTGGTAGATTTAATTACGTTCACAACGCAAACCTTGAACGGAAAAGAAGAAAACACAAATATATTCAGCAGTGGTGGAAAAGCACGAACACTCAGAATACGTAGAGAGAAGCAAGCGCACATTCCAATATACAGAATAATACCAGCGATATGAGTTGACCTTAAAGCGAATATTGCCATCAGAACATGTCCATTACATACATATTGCTTTTGCCAACTCATTCTAAACAGGGGGGTTTATGCAGAAAGATTACACAACAAGCTATTCAGCGTTCAACACGTTTGACAATTTACTTAAAACTTTCCGCGCACAAATTATAGAATGTTATAGTGATTCCAAAATCTAAACCGCCCATCAGGCTCCCAACTTGTGGATACTTTCTCTATACTCTGCCGCGGATTCCCGCGCTCTCGCCTGTCAACATGGGTCTGTCTACTCCTACGCTATCGACCAACCATCACAATACTGGCAGATTTCAGTCGATGATAGGGCCGTGAAAGAATTATCGAATGAAATTTTTTGCAATGTAAAGCAATGCTATTTAATTAGTTTAGCGTAGCAGTCACAGGTTAAATTATACGTGACTCCCTATTCCATGGGAGAAAATGATGAACACGCATTTGCGATAAGGATTGTAGGATCTTGTTACATCTGAAAGAGAACATGCCTTCGGCTTATATCACCGAAATGCGATTTTGGTGGCCTTGAAATTACTTGGCTTGGCCACCCTCTCATTGCTTGACGCATGCTACCCTGAGAGTGACGAAATTCCTGTCCTCAAAAGCTTCAAAGATATGCGAAGCTTTGTCTTCTAGCTTTCTTACCTTTGACACTTTGCGAAAAATTTTCAGCGACGTTGCTCCTTTCCTAAGGCATCTCGCGAAGAAGGATATGTCATTCTATTGCACTCCCGAAAAAGCTAATGCCTTTTCCAACGTTTTATATACACCGAACCTCAATGAAAATATTACGGAGGTAAGAATACTCGAGAGAAACAGATATGTATTTACAATATATGCACAAAGCTAGGCAGCTGCAGCCAAGATGGCGGAAAAGCAACAGAAATGCTCTATGCCTACTTCCTTTTCCAGTAAAAGAAGTCAATAGCAAATAATTTATTTAATTAATTCATTCATTCCGACCAGTATAGTGATAATGGAGGAAATGAGAACAAAAGCGACTAGCCTCTTGATTAAGTTCTCGCCCCCCAAGTTACGTCAGGCAGAGGTAGGGGTGGTCACTGGACATGTGATAAAATTGTGCAATATCTGGCCCCAGTTAAAGACATACTAGCATACGCGTGAATTGCAGTAATTTTAAATGGAGGTAGTACAGGTTATACACACCTTGGAAATAGCAAGAGGCATAGAAAACCATGTGTACAAACTATGTTTACAAATATTGCAACAAGCAAGCAGTGTCAGCAAAAACACGGCGACACATTCGATGATACACATATGGGGATAAGGCTAATGAGATACTTTTAGCTGGTTAGAGAGTTAGTGAGGAAGTCGTGGAGCTGACGAAGTGTAATGTCGTCGCGAAACCTCAAGTTGTTCCCGTGTGGGCTCCCGTACGTGAGCCGAAACGTCGTGCTGTTTGCTTTTATCGTGGTCAGCGTCGTCTTTTGTCTTCATGTCTGTTCTTGACCAGACGGGTTTCCGTCCAGCTCTCGATTTAATCAACGTTAATGTTTCAAATACACAAATGAATCATTCAAGTGATAAACCACCTCATGCCCTCTAGGGAGCGGTAGACAGACTAATGAAGAAAAATTACACCATCTCCCGCTAAAGGGAACCATGTGTATATGTGAAGCAGTCGGCGCTAACGCTTACACTGGCGGCGGCGTTGACGCTGGCGCTCATCGCAGCGTTGCGCAGGAGAGAAAACTACGGAGGAGCAAAGCACGCAGCGATGGAGCGGTGTTTCCTACTGGAACGTGCCAATCGCTGCTAATGGGCAATGAGAGACAGGAGACTCAGACTGGACACAGAGACCCGCTGTCCGCTTTTAGTTAACGCGCACGCTGCGAATTTTTTTATTGTTCAACAACGCACAGGAGAAATCTCCCACCGCCACCACCTTGCAGGTCAAGATCCATTGCCATATATACGGGGTGGCCAGTGAACGGTTGTGCAGCGCGAGCAGTCGGTTTTTTCAACCAAGAAACTCGCTAGCAGACGCTGCCCTGCGTCGGCGTCGCGAGGTGAGAGAGGGGGGGAGTGTAGGAGAGGAGAGAGAGGGGGGATGCGCATGCGCAGTGGGAGTGTCGACGCCGCGGGCAGGAATGCCTAGAGAGGGGGGATGCGCATGCGCAGTGGGAGTGTGGACGCCGCGGGCAGGAATGCCTAGAGGAGAGAGGGGGGAGCGTAGGAGAGGAGAGAGAGGGGGGGGACGCGCATGTGCAGTGGGAGTGTGGACGCCGCGGGCAGGGATGCCTAGAGGAGAGAAGGGGGGAGCGTAGGAGGGGAGAGAGGAGGGGAGGCGCATGCGCAGTGAGGGTGTGGTTGCCGCGGGGAGGGATGCCTAGAGGAGAGAGAGGGGGAGAGGAGGTTTTTATTTTTATTTTTTTTAATGTGTTTGCGCATGCGAAGTAAGGGCGATCACGCCGCACACCACCACCGGATTAAGGTTCGCCATAAGATGCTTCACATCTAAAAGTTATTCCACTGGTACCTTCAGAGGCGTTGTGGCCAAAACACAGCGATAAATGCATGAACGAGGTGCGCTACGTAGAGGTCCGCTGTAAAAATGGCTTCTTTTTCACATTATCAAAAAAGGTAATATCATGGGACTAAGTTTGGCACTCACCGTGGCTGTTTCCGCTGTACGCTTATACTCGCTTGTCAAGTGTAACTGGCTGTAAAGTGGCGAACTCTGCGGGTAAGAACGCTTAATTTTAATGTGGCTAGTATTTCCATAATGAATTCGAGCACACCGAAACATCCACTACGCAACCAATACTAATATTCCGTCCTTAATTTGACAGTTCGCGCAACAAATAAGATCAATAACAAGAATTTGACCTGACGTACCAAAACCTAGAATTTTGAATCTTCAACCCATCGTTCTAACTAGCATAATCGCGTGGTGAAGAAACGGGCTTACATCATTTCGGATCATTTTTATCATGCACTCTTGAACCTGCAAGAAGAAGAACATGTATTCCGTTGTAAGATTTGCCTGCAATTGAGGCATTTATACATGTTTTCTTTTAAGGTAGGTCACCATCTTCAAAAACGCATTTTTTGAAAAAAAATGAGTTGTTGGGATTTTTTATTTTCAAGTTCCCTGTCCATTCAAGAAGATTTAGAAAAAAAAATAATGCAGTTATATTAAGCCATTTGAAAGTTGTGACCATTTTTTCAACATCTGCTGGACACATCCGAAACTGAAGGATTCCGATTCCACATCTACCATCTCGTCATAACTGTTTTTCGCATACATATTACGTAATGCTAAGGTGTTTAAGAACATTCTAAAGCTTGTGGAACATGATGTTTTCAATTTATTTTAAAATTTCCTCTACTCGGCTGCGGCACTCCATTGTTTAAGTTGCGCGTGCTCTCACTTGCAGTCTGTGTTCTTTTTGTGTGCCATTTCGAGCTCTTGGACTTAGTTCTGGCTTTTCAAGGAGAAAGTTATAGTACTTCATGAAACATGGCGAAGTATAGAACGAAACAAAAGCGTTTATGCAAGTTAGGGAATCAATATTCCAAGTGTGGACCCAATGTGGAACCCGCGGATGAGAGTCAGCTGGAGACACGAAACGAGCTAGGAAAAAAATATGTGCTTCATCTCGCTCAAAAGAAGATTATGCCGCTTCAAAAGAGGTCCCAAGCTATAAGCCTGGTGAATTTCAGGTCTATTGAATGTTTCTTTGTTTCATAGACGTTCGGTTCAAATCTTTAAAGCCATTTTTCTCAAAATGGGATTTTTTGCTTCCTACAGTTACGCGAACAATGATAACCGTCTTTCTAATAAATATTTTCGCATAAAATGTTTTGTGCTGTTTTTTTATAAGTGGAGCTGTGCATTCAAGCAGAATTATTGAAAACTAGCGGTAACTTTTTGTACAGTGGCCAACTGTGTGCAAAGCAAACCTGCCAAATATCAACTTTTTCAGTATTTTTTACGATAACGCACCCAAGCTTAGAGATATGATGATCGTGGAGGTTAGATGCACAGAATGTTGTCCTTACTACGTAGTTGCCAAGTCGCGTTTGAATTGCAACAAGAGTTTTTTAGTTATGACTGTTGGCGCAACATGCATATTTTGGCCCATTTTGATTTTTATAAATTTTATGTTTTCGATATTTATCTATTTCATAATTTTAAAGCTTAAATTTACCGAAGCCCTACAATCCAAAACCATAATTATAACTTTTCGACCAAAATTGTAAAAGTTTTTCTCGAAGGTGGTGACCTACCTTAAATATGGACAAACATGTATCGTCTATATGTCGTGTAGGTACAACATATGACAAAAAAAATTGACTCAGCTCCGCACCGTGAAAGCTGTACAAACTGCGAAGTGCAGCGAAGGCTACGCCTTCACACTTCGCTTGTGATTGTATTGTAGCAGCTGGTTTGGCTGTCTTTGTTGGCGCTGCCTTTCCAAATGTGCAGCCAGGTCGGCTTCCGTAGTAGGGAAAGGCTAGCTTCATTTGTGATGAAGTGGCGACCTCTCTTAACGGGTTCTGGTATTGACTTTACCGGTAGTGCCCTCCTTTAACCTATTTTGGTATTATCTTGACCTGCACTGCCCTCTTTTGACTATTTTGGTACCTTGAGCGTGACACCCACGATGAAATGAAACTCCCAGGGCCCCTAAAGTGGTCCGCACTTAGTACAATAGCAGCATCTACAGGCTACACAAGCTCAGGCACTCAGAGTTTGCCTAGGTCTGCCTAAATGTGCGCCCACAGAGGCGTCTATTGCCATCGCCAAGGACCAACCGATACAAACGCGCCATTGCGATGGAAGCCTTCAGAGATGACATCAGGTATTTTGCTCGAGCTCCTAGCCATGACCTGGCAACACTGCCCTCAGAAAGACCACAAGCATCATACTGCACAACAATCTGGAGCTACTACGCCAACCTACCGTTAGGCTTTAGCCCCGCATCCAAGCCATCGGTTCCACCTTGGTGTTTGATTCGTCCTACAGTGCACCTCAGTGTACCAGGAATCAAGAAAAAATCCGATTTTTCATCGCCTGTTCTGAAACAGTTATCTCTTCTTCTAGAGCACGAGAAATACACCGACTACATACATATTTACACCGACGGCTCAAAGACCATCCGAAATCCTTCCGGAGCAGTGGTTGTCCCAGCGAGAGGTGTAACTATGAGCTTTAAGACCGACCACCCTGCGGAACTCGCAGCTCTTCGCGCTGCACTTTGTGTTGTCAATCGCGAACAAACGCAGCGATGGTCAATTTTTATTGATTCAAAAGCAGCCCTACAATCTCTCTTGTCCGTTCTGCGGCGTTTACCATAGGAACAACTGTTATTTGAGATAAGACACCTCATTCATACGTCATTTGAAAAGGGGCACCAAGTGACGTTTCAATGGTTGCCATGTCACTTCGGCGTGATTGCCGACGAAGATGCCGAGAATGACGCCCGGTCAGCTTTGCAAGGCGACAAAGAATAGGCTGTGCCATGCTTCTAAGAATCGCAAAGGATATTTTGCACTCAACACTGAATACATCAAGAAGCCAAAACTATCGGCCACACCACCTAAACGCGTTGCGGCAATTTGAAATACCAACGGGACTCCGCCGAAGAGAGGCCACTCTGCTATGCCGCTTATGGCTTAGAGTGGCTTTCAAGAAGTCATCTTCGTTTCGGATAGGGATGACCGGACAACGTTATATTGTCACGTGGTCGTGACGTCGACGAAGGCAGCAGGCAGTAGTCCAAGACGAAACTCTTTATTTGGCCGAACCTGTGGCCGGTAAACGGAAGGTGAGATTACAGCAATAAACGCTGGCACTGATAGCGGCGAACAGAGCGTCGGCCGTCGATGAACTGTACATCGTTGGAGCGCGCCGGCTTTTATAACGCACGCGTCGAACATTCTAGCCTTATCACTAGTCGTCGCGCAAGCTCTGGAATAATCTTGAGTGTTAGCGTCTTGCGTGCAATCTTAACAGAACGATCTACTACAAGCGAGAAGCTTCTGGAACAATAAGGCGCGGTCTGCGCCGAGTACTGCTGATAGTCTTTGTGGGCGGAAACCGAATACAGTGAAAGAAACGCGCGTGGCAATGCCCCCCGTCTGAAAAGGCATCGTCCCGATGCTTAGAACAGAACACATGGTAAAAATACATGCAACACTAAATAATGACAATAAATCAAGAAAGTTCAATAAGCAACACGCACAAGCAAGAAAGTCCAATGAAATAAAAAAGAAGTACAGTCCTCAGGTTCACTACCGCGCGTAAAACGGCTTGAGGCGCACGACATGGACGACTTCAGGTCGCGCACGGCGCCGTTGAGAGTTGGAAATGCCGTCGGGGACAACCTCGTAGTCGAGTGTGCCGAGACGTCGAAGCACCCTATACGGTCCGAAGTATCGTCGCAGAAGTTTTTCACTGAGTCCACGTCGTCGTATCGGCGTCCACACCCAAACGCGGTCGCCGGGCTGGTATTCCACGAACCGTCGTCGAAGATTGTAGCGGCGGCTGTCAGTCGTCTGCTGATTTTTGATCCGCAGGCGGGCGAGCTGTCGTGCTTCTTCGGCGCGCTGCAGGTAGGCCGTTACGTCGATGTTTTCCTCGTCGGTCACGTTTGGTAACATGGCGTCGAGCGTCGTTGCCGGGCTCCGTCCGTAGACCAACGTGTATGGCGTCATCTGCGTCGTTTCTTGCACGGCCGTGTTGTATGCGAAGGTCACGTACGGAAGGATGGCGTCCCACGTCTTGTGTTCGACGTCGACGTACATGGCCAGCATGTCGGCGATGGTCTTATTTAGACGCTCGGTCAGGCCGTTGGTCTGTGGGTGGTAGGCGGTGGTCCGGCGGTGACTTGTTTGGCTGTACCTCAGGATCGCCTGAGTTAGGTCCGCAGTAAAGGCCGTACCTCTGTCGGTAATGAGGACCTCTGGGGCGCCATGACGCAGTACGATGTTCTCGACGAAGAACTTTGCTACCTCGGCGGCACTGCCCTTGGGCAGGGCCCCTTGTCTCGGCGTAGCGGGTGAGGTAGTCAGTAGCTACGACGATCCATTTGTTTCCGGAATTCGACGTCGGGAACGGCCCCAGTAAGTCCATGCCGATTTGCTGGAACGGCCGGCGAGGTGGCTCGATGGGCTGCAGAAGTCCGGCTGGCCTAGTCGGTGGTGTCTTCCGTCGCTGACAATCTCGGCAAGTCCTCACGTAGTGGGTGACGTCGGCAGTGAGGCGAGGCCAGTAGTACTTTTCTTGTACCCTTGCCAGCGTACGGGAAAATCCAAGGTGTCCAGCCGTCGGGGTCGTCATGCAAAGCATGCAGAACTTCTGGACGTAATGCCGAAGGTACTACGAGGAGGGAGTCGGCCCGAAGTGGCGAGAAGTTTTTCTTTAGAAGAACGCCGTTGCGCATGAAAAACGACTCCAGTCCTCGTCTGAATACCTTTGGAGCCACAGTGGCTTTGCCCTCGAGGTATTCCATTAAGGCCCTTGAGTTCCGGATCGGCGCGCTGTCGCTCGGCGAAGTCGTCGGCACTTATGGTTCCCAGGAAGCCGTCATCATCCTGGTCGTCCAGCGGCGGTGGGTCGACGGGGGGCACGAGACAGGCAGTCGGCGTCAGAGTGTTTTCTTCCGGACTTGTAAACGACGGTAATGTCGAATTCTTGAAGTCTCAGGCTCCACCGTGCGAGGCGACCAGAAGGGTCTTTCAAGTTAGCTAGCCAACACAAGGCGTGGTGGTCACTCACAACTTTGAAGGGCCTGCCGTAAAGGTAGGGACGAAACTTTGATGTAGCCCAGATGATGGCAAGGCACTCCTTTTCTGTTGTGGAGTAGTTGGCCTCTGCCTTTGATAGCGACCGGCTAGCATAACTAATGACCCTGTCCAGTCCGCCAGTCCTTTGCACAAGAACGGCGCCGAGTCCTACACTGCTTGCATCGGTGTGTACTTCTGTTTCGGCGTATTCGTCGAAATGCGCAAGTAACGGAGGCGTCTGCAGGCGTCGTTTTAGTTCCTGAAATGCTTCCTCCTGCGGCGTTTCCCACTTGAACTCGACGTCGGTCCTGGTGAGGTTAGTGAGAGGCTCGGCGAGGCGGGCGAAGTTTTTAACGAACCGCCTGTAATAGGCACACAAGCCGAGAAATCGACGCACGGCCTTCTTGTCGGTGGGTGGCGGGAAAGCAGCGATGGCGGTTGTCTTTTGCGGGTCAGGGGCGTACTCCGGATTTGCTTATCACGTGGCCCAAGAACAAAAGTTCTTCGTACGCGAAGCGGCACTTCTCTGGTTTGAGAGTGAGTCCGGAGGTCTTGATTGCTTGAAGTACAGCTGCAAGGCGCCGGAGGTGTTCGTCGAAGTTTGAGGAAAAGACAACGACGTCGTCCAAGTACACAAGGCAAGTCTGCCACTTCAGACCGGCCAGTACAGTATCCATAACGAGTTGGAATGTCGCGGGGGCCGAGCAAAGACCAAAAGGCATGACCTTGAACTCGAACAGGCCGTCTGGTGTTATGAAGGCCGTCTTTTCTCGGTCTCTCTCGTCGACTTCGATTTGGCCAGTAGCCCGTCTTGAGGTCCATCGACGAAAAGTACTTCGCGTTGTGGAGTCGATCCAGGGCGTCGTCTATCCGTGGGAGGGGGTACACGTCCTTCTTTGTGATCTTGTTCAGGCGACGATAGTCGACACAGAAACGTAGCGTTCCGTCCTTCTTCTTCACCAACACCACGGGAGACGCCCAGGGACTCTTGGACGGCTGGATTATGTCGTCGCGTAGCATTTCGTCGACTTGTTTCTTTATGGCCTCGCGTTCTCGCGTCGAAACTCTGTACGGGCTCTGACGGAGCGGCCTGGTCCTTTCTTCTGTTATGATGCGATGTTTTGCGATCGGGGTCTGCCGAATTCTTGACGATGATGAAAAACAGTCCTTGTATTGCAGGAGCAGAGCTCTGAGCTTTTCTTGTTTATGCGTCGGAAGGCTCGCGTTAACGTCGAAAGCTAGTTGATCTTGGTGCGTCGTAGCAGGTTCGGTAGACTCGGCGAGGGCGAAAGCGTTGCTGGCTTCCACTATTTCTTAGATGTAGGCAACCGTCGTGCCTTTGCTCACATGCTTGTACTCGTTGCTGAAGTTCGTGAGCATAAGTGTTGCTTTCCCTTCACGCAACTCGGCGATGCCTCTTGCGGCGCAAATCTGACGGTTGACAAGCAGGTGCTGATCGCCCTCGATGACGCCTTCGAAGTCTGTGGGTTTTTCGGTGCCGACGGGAATGATGACGCTGGAGAGAGGGGGGAATTGTGACTTGGTCTTCCAGCAAATTTAAGGCGTGCTTTCCTGACGGCGCATGCGGCGGTAGTGCTTTTTCAGTGGATAACGTTATCAACTTGGATCGAAGATTGATCACTGCGCCATGAAGGCTTAAGAGGTCCATACCAAGGATGACGTCTCTGGAGCAACGCTGTAAGACTACGAAGCTTGCTGGATAAATCCGGTTGTTAATGCACACTCTCGCTGTGCAGATTCCTGCCGGCGTTACTAGGTGGCCTCCAGCTGTCCGGATCTCAGGTCCTTCCCAAGAAGTCCTTACTTTCTTCAACTTCGCGGCGAACGTCCCACTGATGACGGAATAGTCGGCTCCGGTGTCGACGAGAGCTGTGACGCTGTGGCCGTCAATGAGAACGTCGTGGTCGCTAGTTCGTCGCCTGGCGTTGCGGTTGGGTTGCGGCGTCGGGTCACGGCTACGACGGTTTGTACCGCTGCTTCGATGTTGCCTCGTCAGGTCTTCTGCAGGCCGCGAAGTTTCGACGTCAGGGCTGCGTTCGGGTTGCGGCGGGTTCTTGAGGTCTCGTCGCGGCGTCGTCGGCGGCGGCGGAGGATCTTCGGTAGTTCGTCGTACAGCAACCGCACCTCCATCGGTTGCTGCCCTTAGTTTTCCGGGTAAGGGCTAGGAGATCGGCCCCGGTTTGGGCCAGTGTACTGCCGGCGGTGCGGTGACATGTAGCGGCCGGGCGACGGCGAGCGAGAAGGTCGTCGTTCTTGCCACTGTGTTCCGGTGAGGTAGTCGCCGATGTCGCGAGGCCGTTCGCCTGGCTGCGGACGCGGCGCGTTGACGGCGAATCCGCGTAGCCCCATCTGTCGGTACTGGCAGCGGCGGTACGTGTGGCCGGCCTCCCCGCAGTGGTAGCAGAGCGGGCGGTTGTCAGGGGCGCGCCAAACGTCAATTTTCCTTGGCGGGTAGCGCGGCGCATAGCGCTGGGCGACAGGAGGACGGTAGGGCGTCGGTGGTGGTGGCGGCGGCGGCGGCGTTTGGCGGCCGAACCGTGGCGATGCGCTGTCTTGACGTTGTCGCGGAGCGGGCACGGGACGGCGGACTGCAGCAGCGTAGGTCATGGCCTCCGGATGAGGCTGCGGTGTTTCGGGAATTCCTAGCGCTTGCTGAACTTCTTCGCGAACAATTTCGTTGATCGAGTCCACTTGAGGCTGTGGCGGGGGTAACAGCTTGCGCAGTTCCTCCCGCACGATCACTCGAATCGTTTCACGCAGGTCGTCGGAGCAGAGTGGTTGAACGTCTGCGTACGCTGGCGTCGAGCGGCGATTGAATTGTCGGGTGCGCATCTCCAGCGTCTTTTCAATCGTCGTCGCTTCGGAGATGAATTCCTGGACAGTGCTCGGTGGGTTCCGCATCAGACCCGCGAACAGCTCCTGCTTTACTCCTCGCATGAGGAAGCGAACTTTCTTGTCTTCCGGCATTTCTGGGTCGGCGTGGCGGAAGAGTCTGGTCATCTCTTCTGTGAAGAGCACCACGTTTTCGTTTGGGAGCTGCGAGCGGGTTTCAAGCAGCGCTTCGGCCCTCTCCTTGCGGATGACGCTCGTGAATGTAGCCAGGAACCTCGTGCGAAAGGTGTCCCACGTTGTCAGGGTTCGCTCTTGGTTCTCGAACCAGGTGCGGGCGGCGTCTTGCAAGGAGAAGTACACATGGCGAAGCTTGTCTTCGCTGGTCCACGCATTGAAAGCGGCGACTCGGTCGTACGCTTCGAGCCAGCTCTCCGGGTTCTTCAAGTGCTGAACCGCGGAAGGTAGGCGGCTCCTTGGGTTGCCGGAGCAGGATAGGTGCAGGCGGCACAGGGGCTGTCATCGTCGTTGCGGTCGAGGTCGGGGTCTTGGTCCGCCGGGTCTTGTCAGATAAAGGCCCGTACTCTGGCCGCAGACCTTGTTGTCTTCGGCTTGATCGCTGCTCAGGGTTGCCGTCGATGTCTTCCTCGCGACTTGGGCTCGGTTCACGGCTTGACGGGGGGCGTCCGGTACATGAAAGGAGCAGCACCTCCACCAGATGTCACGTGGTCGTGACGTCGACGAAGGCAGCAGGCAGTAGTCCAAGACGAAACTCTTTATTTGGCCGAACCTGTGGCCGGTAAACGGAAGGTGAGATTACAGCAATAAACGCTGGCACTGATAGCGGCGAACAGAGCGTCGGCCGTCGATGAACTGTACATCGTTGGAGCGCGCCGGCTTTTATAACGCACGCGTCGAACATTCTAGCCTTATCACTAGTCGTCGCGCAAGCTCTGGAATAATCTTGAGTGTTAGCGTCTTGCGTGCAATCTTAACAGAACGATCTACTACAAGCGAGAAGCTTCTGGAACAATAAGGCGCGGTCTGCGCCGAGTACCGCTGATAGTCTTTGTGGGCGGAAACCGAATACAGTGAAAGAAACGCGCGTGGCAATATGAGAGGCCTGCGGTATTGAGCAGACTTTTGCGACGTATCATCGGCGACTGTCCTAGCAACGCTGTGCAGAGACGACCCCTCTCATTCGCTCTCGCTTGTCTTGACAACAGAACGATGACACTAGAAACTGTTTTCCAATCTCATCCAGAAAAGTCATCGAGAATTCAGGCATCCAAGGCATTGTTCAAATTCCTAAGGAGAACAGACCAGCGAAAGCGGCTATAGAATTTTAATGATGCCGTATACCACACAAGACTGCCGCTCTGCGCTGTGACGTTATGTGTGTGCGTGTGTGCTCCCCGTCTCTTTCTTTACTCTTCTTTCCATCTCCCTCATCCCTTCCCCCTGTACAGGGTAGCATACCGGTTATGCCAAACTGGGAAACATCCCTGCCTTTCCTCTCTCTCGTTTTCCTTCCTTCCTTCCAGCCAACGTTTTTCATAACCCTTTTGGCCCTGGTGTCGTCAATTGACGACACCACACTGAATTTCTCCTAGCACCTCGAAAACAAAACCAAACCTCCTAATTCTTGGGGAAGTATTTCTTCAACGATCCCCACTGCGATCGACACCAAAGTTGTGGCGGTAAGCGCGTCCCGCAATATCTGAATACCACCAACTTAATGCATGTATGGTTTGCCGCGTTATGCAGCTTTGTTAATGTCTGCTGATTTGATCAAAAATTAGAGGATGCCTAATTTTCGCTTTTTAATGTGCAAGGCTATTACGTGGTTGCCGACGATGACGCCGAATTTTTGCGACATAAGCGCACTAAAATATTTTTGCTCAACTACCCCTCAGTCTTGACAATGAGATCCTCTTCAAATGCATGGGCGCTTCCCAGAAATATTCAGTTGAAAGATTTTTCTAAAAAAGTGGGCGGAGCTGACATATAGCTGAGATTTGCTTTCGGTGATGTTTGCGCCAAAAGAGACAAAGGTATGGAAACTGAGCAATAATTCGAGATATTTCTATGAAAATGTGTTGCATTGAAGGAAAGTTAGCAAAATAAAGAATGTAGTATTTAAATGCATTACAGCGTCCGTGTCACATTAAGCACGTATAAATGTATTGAAATAACGGGGCGCACTTCTATTAGTCATTTCGGCTACCGTTAGGAGCCACCATATATATTACCATTATAAACATCGGAATCGAATTCTACTAGCACCATTTCTAAGTGGAGCTTCGCCGTCGTGGTATACGTGGTTTGGAGCGAACGCGCCTGTTGCAGTTTTTCTGCATCCTGTGTAGATGATTATGCAGAACGGGGAGTAGTGGCGAGTGCGTGGAGAATTACTAAACGTAGCGATATACATTCAACGTCTCCGTCTGCCAGCGGCACTAGGAACTCGAGACCAAAGGACGCAACCGGACTTAAATAACTGATATAGATCAGTCCAACAACGCTAAGCGCTAAAGCATTACCCACCGGAAACCTTAACGCTCATTCGCATCTGGGACTAGAACAGGTCGCCCAAACATGTTGGCCGCAGAGCAAGTGGTCACAAACGGTCGCAAATGGTCGCTTTGTTAGCAAAGCCACGGCTTTGGCTCAGTCGTTAGCTGTGAAATTTTTCAGTCGCGCGAATGCAATGGCAAGTCTCTGAACTAATCACATCCGGAGGAAGAAGACGTCCGCTTATTTTACGGGGCAATCGCAATTCCAGCATTATGCGAGCAGACATGAATTCTATGTGGCGACGAGTATAAGTCGCACACAGGTGGGGACAATGGTCGCCTTGAGTCGCTTTTTGACTGCCAATCGCAGATGGTCGCGCAGCAAGTGGTAGTTGCAAATGTAAATGAGCATTTAGTTTCGCGAAGCGGAAAACGCCCTTCCACAAAGTGCATACAACTCATATGAGCGCTTCCCCGCAGCTTCGCTAAGATTTGAAACAGAGTTGGCCGGGAGTCCTGCTGGCTACCTGTGCGGCGTGTGTGATGGTCTGAGACGTGCCTTAACAAACTGCAGTATGCAGCGTGGTTATGGGGAGAGGCCACGCTCCGGCAGTGTTCTTATCGTACTGGCCCGATCAAGTGCCGGTGTGCGGGATGTGTCGCATCTTGGTGTTTGCGGGAGTTGTGCCGCCGGACATGAATCGCTTAACCATGAATGCCAACGCTCGCTGTAGCCCTCTATACCTTAAGTCACTTGCGAAGGCGAACGGCTGCATACAAATGTGGACACGAAGGCTCTCCCCGGCGGTCACTGTCAGCAACACGGTCATATGGGTGGTGATGCAAACAATGCATGAGACGGCGTCCTGACCAGGGAACCCCCGAAGACCCACTGAAAGCTCGTGACTTTCGTCTAACTTTATTATCTACATCGCACAGCCGAGTGCCTCTCCTAAGCTCTCTTCGCTTTTAGACTGGTGCCATGGTTGGCGTGATCATTGTTTAGTTCCTGCAATCTCCTTGCCCTTCGCATTACTAGCGCTGTGTCTACTGGTCTAACCAGTAGACACCGAAGGAGTAAGACTGGCCTATTATTTATGTCTGGTGTTGGGCCAGCGACACTGTGTTTTGCACTCGGGATATTGACGTGTTGAAAATGACAAGTTTCATGTTGTGTTAATAACGAGCAATTTTATAGTTTTTGAATTCTCGACACTGTATCTGAGCTGGGACTAATTGCGGCAGGAAGAAAGCTTTGACGTACGCCATTGTCAGCGCACTCGTTCGTTGGTAGTGATATTGACCGTTATCAATTCTATATGTCCCGTGAGATGCACCCTTGATACAAAGATCTCTTGGCATTGGTTTGAAAATGCCATGAAATATAGCCAACCTGCTTAATCGATTCACTAGTTTCAACTACTGCCGTCTACATTTCTTGCGTATAGCTAGGAGATTTTCCGTTTAAAGTATTAAATAAGGTCGACTGTATACTTTACCAATGCCTTGAGGATTCCGGTTATAGCTGTGCCACAAAATATCATTAAGCTACGCGGAGACAAGCTGTATAATGTGATGCGTATTTCTAAAACGACAGGTGCACCCCCCGACTGCGGAGCAGTTTGTTTGTTAGCCGGATGCTTTGACGTAAAGCGTTAAAGTCTACATTGGTAAAACATCGTCGTAGAGGGGATCAATCTTGTAGTTGTAGAACAACACACGGGCTGAACGTAAATATAGCAGTGAGTTCACTCGCGTGCACAGGTGTTAGAAGCGTGCGCCATCACTATACACAACACAGAGGCTAGGAAGTCAACCATCACTCACGCCGAAATAAAGTGGGTGGGGCATTTACATTTCGGGCGCAGCTTGGTGACAATGAAGTGCGTGTCACTGTAACCATATTAATTAGAATGCCTTAGGTGCTTCATCTAATACGAGAGTTGACTGCCGGCGTCTTCGATATTTGCCGAGGCGTGACGGTACTTCTCCAGACCGAGGTCGTCTTCATCATAAAGGATGGAAAAATGAACTAAGTAATAAAGGTAGAGCAAATACTGAAGGGAATTTGCATGTGCACCGGCCATATCACAGGTCGCATCACCTCAATGTAACATGACACCCGCAAAGTCATCCTGTGACGTCCACACGGCGTAACAGATTTTTTTTTGTGCGGCCGCATGACGTCATCGCAACATGGCGTTCCTTGTGCAAAGGCGGGTCGATCACGGAGACTGCGTGATGCAATGTCAGATGCAGAAAACGTGTAATGCCTCCGACCCTAGAGGCAGTGCAAAACCATGTTAGGGCCACAAAGCTTTGAAAGTTTAAGGGGGGGGGGGCGGGGGGAAGCAGAGGATAACCACATCGACTGAGAAGAAAAAAGCAAAATGATTTTCGCCTCCGAGTCCTCTTTGGCAATTCCATAAGGGACCCTGCGAGTCTTAATGTGAAATTGTTTTATGTCGGAGTCCATAAACACTTCACCGACATAATTTTCGCTAGGGAAGCGACGTCGGTAAAATGCACACGGCGCAATCCCATCATACGCGAAAGGACTCGCCACTGCTCTGCAGGACTGCTCGACTTCTCGGCTGTTCGGACTGTGAAAGGTTACCTAGTCATCCGCATGACATCGTTTAGTTTACTTTTGATTTTTGGGTTACAGCTCTCAAGAGTAGTCTTGGGAAGGCCATATGCTGTCGTGAGTTACTACTCGTAATTTTTCGTGACTTCCACTGCGTCATAATCACCCATTAATCTCAAATAGATCTCTGGTACTTCTCTTTTCTTTCTTCAACGCTCTAATGCTTCGTGTATAGCTGCCACTGTAAGAACATTTTTTTTATAAATTCCCAACGCCAGCCTTTTCACTGTGCCCTATTCCGTGCTGTAGGAGCGACGAGTTTGGCCTTTAAAAGCTAAGGCTTAAAGCTGACGACGCCCGCGTGACGGCTAAAGACAAGCATGCTCCTCCGTCCTTTTTATAAGCGGCTCACGAAGAATAAATACGATATCAAGATGCACATAGCGTTGTTCCTTTATACTCGTACTTTATTATTATTTTTTTTCTTGCTCTACTGTCACATATGCCTGTACATAAAGCAAAGAAGCGTACCTTCGTAAGACCTTCTTCTTTCTCTAGAAATGGCTTACATACGTTATATTGCTTACATGCCAAGTATAGTACCTGTAAGAGAAAATAAAACGTGTTTAATTGCAGGCGAGGACGAGCGATGCTTTTCTGCAGTGGCTCACAACACCACAAAGATATACTACTTGAAATTAATACTCGAGAACATGGTACATCGAGCAGGGGGCGCAAGCCCGCATTTATATTTCAAAAAAAAAATTTATTGAAGTAGAAAATATTGTACGGTCAAACAATGTTACCGTATTCAAAATACAAGACATATGACGGATGATAAGGCAACTTTTATGTAAACTTTCTGGGGAACTGCAGTACCTACTTTCGGGAAAAGGAGGTATTTTTTTTTTAGTTTAAATGTGGGTTGACATTGTTGCACGTGGTGGCGTAGACTTCCAGCGAGGATAAACGGAGAATGACTAGGCTATAGCAGTATCCCAAGCCTTATCAGAAGCTTTTTTTTAGGATAACATAAGGCACGGCACAGTAGGTATGATTGCTGGTTGAGAAATAAGTAGGCATGAAGACTGCTGACAAAGATACTTACCGATGTAAGACTGTATATATGTATATATATTTTGTTTCTTTTTTTTTATCGCAATAGCCAAGTGGAAAGGGGTAGCCGTCACCAAGCAATGGTGACAACAACTCCTTCATTTAGTTTTCTATTTCAATAAAAAAAATAATTGTCAAAGAAATATTTATAAGTACCAGTCTACAGCTGTAGCGACATACCTAGTGGCATATTCTCCTTACACGTAAATCGCAGGAGACAGTGAGAGTTGCCAAACGCAAACAAAAAATGATGTTGAAGGCAGCTGTTGATCACAGCCGTATCACCCGTATCTGGCGTGTTACTCTGTGCACGCTTTTAGGGGCGAAGCTCCTTAGGGTGTGGGTCTGTCCCTCCTCTGTAGTCGTAGTAGTAGTAGTAGTAGGTAGGTAGGTAGGTAGGTAGGTAGGTAGGTAGGTAGGTAGCCACCTGTAGTGGAATGTACCCACTCCAGGTGATAAAGATGACGATGACGCAGTATAGTGGAATGTACCCACTACACGTGATAACGATGAAGTATAAGCGCGTTCCAGTATAGTGGATTGTACCCACTACACGTGATAACGATGACGATGACGCTGATGACCATGAAGTATAAGCGCGTTCCAGACCACACATTCTCTTTCTGCCATGGATGAAAACGATCGAGCTTCGCCCACTCATCATCATTCACTTCGTAGATATGGCGTGATTTTTTTTTTTGAACAACGTCGCTCTTTGAACAAGGTTGGGGATGTTGGGTTTAGTTCCACAGCAGATGGTGGACTTGAATCTGAAGTGGGCTGCTTGGCTAAAGAGACACTAGCTGGTGTCGGCTTCATTGCATCACACTTTTCTTCGTTTCCACGATGTATGAAAGCGGCCAAAGGGCTATGCTGAGAACCTTACCATTACACTCAGCATCGGTCACCTACTCTGCCTCCTGAGAGGTCCCGTAGTCATCGCACTCTGTGACGATGGTTAAAGCACCGAGCTTGCCGTTTCTTGGCGGTGCAGTCCCTTTGAAAGGAGACGTTTGGTGGTGGCAGTATTGCCTACAGTTTGTCCTGCTTCCTGGGCGCAAATGTTTGTAACCATAACGGGCTGTAAACGGGGACACCTGGCGTTTCACGATACATTAGAAGTTCCAGGAAGCGGCCCTTACATCACAGGGATCCCTCATAGTCTGCACGCGTGCTCACGACCAGCTCACGCCCTAATCAGCCTCGGGGATTAAATTCAACACGTACATCTGCAGCGATCCTAGAATCACGATACGCCGTCGTATAAGGAGAAAATCTCTGGAGACCACTAGCTACACTTTGCACTTCGATTACTTCATGAGATTCGACGGAATGTTTCTTTTATGGGGCGGGCCTTGTCTGCAGTATTTCACAAAACTGATGCACTCGCTGTTGATCGATAGGTGGAGACCGAGCGCGTCAATGCTAGTTGGTACGCCTTCCAAGATGTTGTTGATGACCTTACTCCCGTGCAACTCTGCTCGGTTTCTGTCATATGTGGAGGCTCACGAGATAGATGCTTTTGCAAGAGCATCAGCTCTTGCCAGCAGGTTTTCGGGAACGCACGATCTCCTGTACTGCTACTTTACGAGCTTCACTCGACTCCTTTGGATCCTTGGTGGCAAAGCATGGACGTTCATGGAACCCGGCAATGAGGTGAGCGGTAAGCGATCAGTCTTGCAGGTGAATAATAGGCCACCGGCATACTCGTCGAACCACCTGACAGCCCATGCAACTGCAAATTGCCATTACCTTCCTTTCCGTCTGGTTAAACCGCTGTTTTCCGTGGTGTAAGAAAGCGTGATGCTTATAACACGGCTCTATGCTCTCAACTTGAATGTTTCTGCAGCAAGACGGCGCTTTAAAAAAAACTGGAATGCGCAGATATGATTTTCTGATGCAGTGAGTGGTAGTTTGCCGTGCAAATGTGAACGACGTCATGTCCTTAAGCTTTTCGAAAGCATCCTGCTGGGCCAGTCTTCATCTCCGTTCAATTTTCCAGTGGAGCAGTGATGAGTGGAGGCCTGTTAGAAGTGTATTTTATTAGCTAATGTGGTGATGGAAAAGACGTGGCCGATTTCTGTTTTGCCCATTTCTGCAAGGATTATAGAACGAATAACAACAATAAAGCAAGAGAGTACAATAATAAACCAATAAGTGCAGTCCTCAGGTTCGCTAACGCGCGTAGTACGGTTTGAGGCGCACGACATGGACGACTTCAGGCCGCGAGCGGCGCCGCTGAGAGTTCGTAATGCCGTCGTGAACGACCTCGTAGTCTAGAGCGCCTACACCTCGAAGCACCTTGTAAGGCCCGAAGTATCGCCGAAGAAGCTTTTCACAAAGTCCATGTCGGCGTATGGGTGTCCAGACCCACACACTGTCGCCAGGCTGGTATTCTACGAAGCGTCGTCGAAGGTTGTAGTGACGGCTGTCGGTCTTTTGCTGGCACTGGATGCGCAGACGGGCGAGTTGCCGGGCTTCTTCGGCGCGCTGTACGTAGGCGCTGACGTCGACGTTTTCTTCCTCGGTGACGTTTGGTAACATCGCGTCCAGCGTCGTTGTCGGGCTGCGTCCGTAGACCAACTTGTATGGTGTCATCTGTGTCGTTTCTTGCACGGCCGTGTTGCACGCGAAGGCCACATTCGGAAGGATGGCATCCCACGTCTTGTGCTCGACATCGATATACATGGCCAGCATGTCGGCGATGGTCTTGTTGAGACGCTCGGTGAGGCCATTTGTCTGTGGGTGGTAGGCGGTGGTCCGGCGGTGGCTTGTCTGGCTGTATCTCAAGATCGCCTGAGTAAGCTCCGCAGTAAACGCCGTACCTCTGTAGGTGATGAGAACCTCTGGGGTGCCGTGTCGAAGGACGATGTTCTCAACGAAGAACTTGGCTACCTCGGTGGCACTGCCTTTAGGCAGGGCCTTTGTTTCGGCGTAGCGGGTGAGGTAGTCGGTAGCCACGACGATCCATTTATTTCCGCAAGTCGACGTTGGGAACGGCCCCAGGAGGTCCATCCCGATCTGCTGGAACGGTCGCCGAGGAGGCTCGATCGGCTCAACGAAGCCTGCTGGTCTTGTGGGCGGTGCCTTCCGTCGCTGACAGTCTCGGCACGTCCTTACGTAGCGGGCGACGTCGGTGGCAAGACGCGGCCAGAAGTACTTTTCCTGTACTCTTGAGAGCGTGCGGGAAAGTCCGAGGTGTCCGGCCGCCGGGTCGTCGTGTAGTGCCTGGAGGACTTCTGGTCGCAGTGCTGCAGGCATTACGAGAAGGTAGTCGGCTCGAAGTGGCGAGAAATTCTTCTTTATGACAACGCCGTTTCGAAAGAAAAATGACGCGAGTCCTCGCTTGAATTCCTTTGGAACAATGGCGGTCTTGCCTTCGAGATACTCCACAAGGCCCCTGACTTCCGGGTCGGCTCGCTGACGTTCGGCGAAGTCGGCGGTACTTATGGTTCTCAAGAAGAAGTCATCTTCCCGGTCATCTTCCTGGTCATCTTGCGGCGGCGGGTCGACGAGGGCGCGAGACAAGCAGTCGGCGTCAGAGTGTTTTCGTCCGGATTTGTAGACGACGGTAACGTCGAATTCTTGAAGTCTCAGACTCCATCTCGCGAGACGACCTGAAAGGTCCTTCAGGTTAGCTAGCCAACACAAGGCGTGGTGGTCGCTCACAACTCTGAAGGGCCTGCCGTAGAGGTAGGGGCGAAACTTTGACGTTGCCCAGATGATGGCAAGGCACTCCTTTTCCGTTGTGGAATAGTTGGCTTCTGCCTTGGAGCGCGACCGGCTAGCATAACTGATAACACTTTCCACGCCGGCAGTTCTCTGGACAAGAACGGCGCCGAGTCCTACGCTGCTTGCGTCGGTGTGTATTTCCGTGTCGGCGTGTTCGTCGAAAGGCGCAAGTATTGGAGGTGTCTGCAGGCGTCGTTTCAATTCTTGAAATGCTGCGACTTGCGCCGCTCCCCACTTGAATTCCACGTCGTTTTACGTGAGCTGAGTTAGTGGCTCGGCGATGCGTGAAAATTCGTTGACGAAGCGTCTATATTAGGCGCACAAGCCGAGAAATCGGCGTACGGCCTTCTTGTCGGTGGGCGTCGGGAATGCAGCGATGGCAGCTGTTTTCCGTGGGTCGGGGCGAACTCCAGACTTGCTGATAACGTGACCCAAGAACAGGAGTTCCTCATATGCGATGCGGCACTTTTCTGGCTTCAGGGTGAGTCCGGAGACCTTGATTGCTTGAAGTACTGCGTCAAGTCGCCGGAGGTGTTCGTCGAAGTTTGAAGGAAACAGAGCACCTCCACCAGATGTCACGTGGTCGTGACGTTGACGAAGGCAGTAGGCAGTAGTCCAAGATGAAACTCTTTATTTGGGCCGAACTTGTGGCCGATAAACGGAAGGTGAGATTACAGCAATAAACGCTGGCACTGATAGCGGCGAACAGAGCGTCGGCCGTCGATCAACTGACGAGCGGTGAAGCGCGTCGGTATTTAAAAGTGTGGCATCGAATATTACAGCCTTATCGCTGGTTGTCGCGCAAGCTCTGGAATGAGCTCGAGCGTTCGCGTTTTGCGCGCAATCTTAACAAAAATGATCTACAACAATCGCGAAGCTTCTCGAACAAAGAGGCGCGGTTTGCGGTGAGCGTTGCTCACAGTCTTTGTGGGCGAAAACCGAATACAGCAACTGTGAAACTTAGAAACACGCGTGGCAATATATATATATATATATATATATATATATATATATATATATATATATATATATATATATATATATATATATATATATATATATATATATATATATATATATATATATATATATATATATATACGAATTGCAAACTTTTGTAGTTTCAAAAAGGATTAGAAAAGAAACTAAATATGATTTGAAGAATAGCAGTGTGCTCAGAAAGCCTTATTGTCTAATAAAGATTTAAAATGGTAAGTTTAGAGAAAAACGCCACACATTTGGAATATTTCTTGATTTTAAGAAAGCGCCTTTAAAAAGCTTTTATTTTTATGGGAAGTGTGCATTTATAGGCGTTTCACTATTCATTTTCTATTTCGTTTCCTCCCATTTCTAGTGTACTTATAGAATTTTTACTGTATTTATGTACTGCTCATGCATTCGTGGTTCACATAGGCATGCTGAGTTGTTGTGCAATATTGAGTGTTGTACAATATCGTTGTCAGGCCTTCTGTTGCCTCTCGCCCCCCCCCCCCCCCCCCCCTTGCCTGTTGAATCCCTGCATAAGATGTGTCTTCTCCAAATGATGATAAATAAATTTCACATAATTTCAGATCCATACAGACTGCAATCACCTCCAACTCAGGAAAAATAGCCAGCGTTCATGATTAAATGACTAGCCAATGCAAACCTATGATCCCGATATCGCATGGTAATGTGAAATTTTTATTTTTTAGCCACCTTCACGCAATACATTACTTCACAGATTCGACCCACGTGCGGATATAAGTTTGTCTTAATCCTTCATTGCTCATTACATGTCGTTTATGTTCATCTGTGATCGGTATACATGTTAGTGGATATGTAGTCGTTTTTTTTATTTCTGTTCACGCTATTTTGATATTATTTCTTGGATCAATTAGTGTCATGCTGTCCCAGATCTTATCCACTGGTAGTGGCCACTAAAGTAGGTTCACGGAACTGCCACCCGTTTGACGGTGAACAAGTTACAGGACTTGTATCCTTGCAACGCGTATTCAATGTTTGTTTATACACGCGCCGTAAGGAATCATAAATGAGAATCGCGTAATTGCTCATTTTATGTCTACACCAGGAATCATTTACGACTAATTAATAGCGCACAGAAAATAGTATTGCCGTTTGATAAACGAAGAACAGGCTCAATCACTTACGCTGCGCAATTTGTCTGATGGAACGGTCTTGAAAGCGACGATGAGTTCTTTGTGGCAGACTTTCATAAATTCTCCGAACAGCGCTTTCGCATGGAGAAGACGAGGGCCCATACCTGTCGTTGCAAAATGAAGTCATAGTTACCGTGTCTGTGAAAGCAAACTTTTCAACCAATAATGTCAAACGTGGATTATTATTTAGGAGCTGCAATAGGACCCATGCAACATTTATTGAAATATTCATTCAATGGCACACTTTTGGCATTCGTCTAAAGGCATCTGCCCATTTATTTGGCTTGTTTATGCATCTGTTCAAAGAGTCAACTCGCTTCAACATTGTTCCCCTTCTGGGCGCAAAAAGCGTCATGCCATGCAGACACCATGGGAAAAGAACAAGAGTTGGACGGAGTCTCGTGTGGTGCGGGATTAACAAGAACGAAGTGAAACACAGCGCCGATCAAAGTGAAATTATGTTTATGAGAAGACGTTTCGCTTTGTGCACAAGGTTTCTGTGGGGGAGTCGAATTGTCTTTTTTACGACTATATTTGATCGCCGCCGTGTCTTCGTTCGCCATTGGGAACAGTCCCGTGGAACTTCAGCTCCGAGCCAAGTCGGCGAAAATTATTTATTACGGAAAAGCCGACAACATACAGCCGGCACACGACCATTTATTTGGCACCCTACCCCCAAGAAGAGTATCGAGTTATATTCAACATATTCCTTACGAGACTGATATGATTTTATTAGGTATAACCATTCGAAAGGTGGTACCTTGTTCTTCTTTGTACCTACTCATAAAGAAAGCTCGGGTAGACGCGTATGCTAGATTCAGACGATATATAGATAACAAAAGTTGTATGGCTGCGCTTTCGACCGCTGGGACAACGTTAGGAACACAGCACATCCTACGGGTGTGCTTATTCTTCCGTGCGTCGCACATTGCAGATATCGCGACGCTGCACATATGTGAATCGACGTCGTTCAAGAAGCATTACTCTAAAGGTAAAGATTTCTTAAGTTATGATAACTGTTGGGAATTAACGTCCCGAAACCATGATGTGATTATGAGAGACGCCGTAGTGGATGGGTCCTGAACTTGCGATCATATCGGGTTGTTTAACTTGCTCCTAAATCGGAGTTCACGGGCATCTAGCATTTCGCCTCCCATAAAAATGTGACTGCCGGATTGTTTCAGTGTATTTGCCTATAACACAACTGCAACTAGCATTCTTAGGCCCACACATAGCACTAGACTGCCAATGCCCTCAGGAAGGAGTTGAAACATTCTTAAGCATTCGAGAACGCCCGAGCATATCCCTGACGAAATCTGAGAAAACCACCAAAGAAGGACCTTGGTAATCCAGCCTGCTAAGTGCTCAGGACATTTAGAGGAAAACGGTGAGAAGAGGACATCTCAAATGTACGATGCATACGATTAGCGTTTCGGCGCTGTCTCTGAGACATGCGGCAACGTCAGCTGACTCGTCAATGAGTGCTCATAGATACGTCTTTATGAGTTTTGCTAATCTTTTTTTTCTTTGTCACTTTCCAAGTGAGATGTGCGGATGGCTGATTGGCCGTGTCTAATACTTGATATGCCACTGGACAGTTGTACTTTGTCTATCTGGTGTTCTTCTTCGATTCTGGGTAAACAGTAATAACCTACACATTACACTTTTGGCATTGCCCAAATCGCCTTTGAAGAAGGCGTTGTGTATGAGGCCAACGGATCGCAAAAATTCCCTATCATTTCAAACTGTTTGTCACAAACTCTTGGGGTGGCTGTTATGTGTATAACCGCAACTAAGATTCCAACTGTCGTGAAAATCATGGCTTACAAAACCACAAAAACATGTCTTCGCCATAAAGTAGAGGTAATTATTGTCCAGCCAGAATCGCTTGTTTTACGGAATGGTGAGTGAACGCAGGGTGTTTTATAAAGCTGTGCCTTACTTTCCATTTGCTTGCCACATTGTAAAGCATTGGTTAAAAAAGAAATAATCCATATATTTCAATGCATGCGCCCGGTATTTTGCTAAGCATGCACTCACTTCAAATACCACAACTTTACTTGGTCATCACAGAAAGAAATGGTTACTACATGTTTTATCTTCTCGAAGGCTAATTCAGAGTAGTATGTAGGCATTAGGTTAGAAGTGCCAGTAGGATAGGAATACTGCAAAATAAACGATCGAGTAATTCCTTTATAAACATGCACACGTATTATGTACATATAGGTGAGCATGAAATACACGGTTTAAACGGCTGTGTATACAATGCATGTCATTTCTTAGCGAACATCTCCCAATTTGAGCCTATCTATCTATCTATCTATCTATCTATCTATCTATCTATCTATCTATCTATCTATCTATCTATCTATCTATCTATCTATCTATCTATCTATCTATCTATCTATCTATCATCTATCTATCTATCTAACTATCTATATCTATATCTATCTATCTATCTGGCTAGCTAGCTAGCTAGTTAGCCGTTGTTTACTTAACTAGATATATACCAAAATAATATGATGTGAGATGACTGCATGACTAACACAAATGAAAGGTGGTGAAATCAAAATCATCACATGCACGTTGTACGGCATGATTTACATGCCATTGTCTAGGTGCAGTCGGTCCGTTTCGCTACCATGGTATATACTGTGATTGGTGTGGCGTGGCATGACTGCGCGACGAAGATAACTGACTTGTCGTAACATGAAAAGTACTAGTAAATGCATGTCATGCACGGCATGACATACATTACAGTCAGGGGGGCGTTCGCGTCCACTTCTGTGAATGGATGTATACCGGAACTTTAATGGCTGGATATGACTGTATGTTGAACATAACGACAGCTCGTAACATAAGGACCACGACGTGGGTGGCATGTGCGGCAGGATTCACGTGACGGTGTCGGGGCACTGGCAGTCGTTTCATTTATAGGATATATACCAAAATTGGCATGGCATTACATGAGTGCGCCGCGAACATAAAGAACAGGACATGCATTGTATCTTCCAGAATATACGTTTCATTAGCATCTTATATACCATATTGTACATGTATGTGCGATAGTGAATGATATGTTATAACATGAATGCCTCGATATGCCTTATATAAAATTGAGGAATTGATTCCCTCATGTGAGTTGGATCTTCTGGATTTGTTTTCTTCACTAATTTTTCCTTTTTTTTCTGAACGACAACCAAAAGGGTAAAGCCATAAAGCGCTCGCATGCGCTTGATTGAGTCCCTGACCCCAGTGCAATCTGTGCTTCGGTGAAGCAATATGACAGCGACACACACGAAAAGGAGAAATGCAAAAGGAGGCAGGGAGGGGTATTTGTTCAGAAAAATGGTAAGCTGCACCAAATAAAGCAACACAACGAGAATTAGCGCAGCTTCGATGAGTCTGCACTTCAGCAATCAGCCGCATGGACAAAAAAAAACGCAGCAGGAATAGCAATGTAATATACTAGCTTTATAGTTTCTTTCAAATGACGTACAATATTTTATACTTAGTCCATTTGTCATCCACGTGTGGCAGCCTGTAACAGCTGGCACCTGTGCAAATAACTTTGTGACCTCTTTACGAATGACTGCGTCTTTCGCAAGTCGGCGTTATGGGACCCTACGCCCGTTAAGTCAAATGAGCAGTTTTTAAAAGCCTTTACTTTGTTTTGCTCCGTACATCTAGAGTTAATAACTCAATGCGACCTATTGTGGGGCCTCACTGAAGATGACAGAAATATCGCGTAGAACTTGTTTTTGCTTAAATAGTCATCCAAAACAATGGGCTGTTTAAACTAAAAGACTGCTTAAATCATAAAAAAAAGGAAATCAATAGTTTCAAAAATGATGCCTACGGTTGCTTGTGAGGTAAATTACAATTTTCTTTGGAAACGTCTGACACCTGAAAAAGATGGAAAAATTCGGGAACCCTTAAGCTTCGCCTTTAAGAGTTGAACGCGATAGCGATATCCCGTCCCTGCTGCGTACTTCAATCACTTAGTGCATACTATGTAATGGGTAGTATGCTTTAAACCAGGAGAAATTATGCGCGGCAAATGTGGGAAATGTTTTCGAACTTGCTATGCACCCACTACGTGGTGTTAAGGGAATACGCGCAGTAAGGTGTGTGCCGTTTGTAATGGGTGGCTGGCTTTAAACTATGGAATCGTTATGATAGTCACATATTCTGACGCTCGATGGCAATGTACGCTTGTACCACGCAATATTCCTGGGATATTACATGTTATATTGCGACGCCTATATAAAGGACGCTTGCGTTTGCGAAGCATGGAAGTTATTTTCACTGCATTTCCAAGCAGAGGAAGTTATTTTCACAGTATTTCCAAGCAGAGGCGTGGCTGTGTTGTAGAACACCTGCTTGCCACGCAGACGACCCGGGTTCGATCCTCACTCGGACCCGAAAATTTTTATTATTTATTTTATTTACATCTTTCTCGATTTTTCGGTCACGGACAAGATGATGATTTTTCGCTCACAACCAACGACGCCGACGCCAACGCCAGGATTTCTGCGAAACGAGCCCTTTAACGTTATCGCGTTAAAATCCATGAACAAGGGGTGACCTCGCAACTAACGTTTCGACATGTGCTGTTGCATTCATGGAGGCAACACCTACCTAGCTTAAGCACGTCCATTGTCCGCCACGGTGGAGCAGTGGTTACAGTGCTCGCTTCTGACCCGAAGGTCGCGGGGTCGATGCCGGCGGCGGCGGTCGAGTTTCGATAGAGGCGAAAGGGTAGAGACACGTCTACAGTGCGATGCCAGTGCACGTTAATGAACACCAGGTGGTTCACATTTCCGGAGGCCTCCACTACGGCATCTCTCATAACCATATATTGGTTTTGGGATGTAAAACCACAGATAATATTATTAGCGCGTCCATGTGTAGTTTTCGTACACTCTCTCCCAATCACGAAAACAAGGAATATGATAAGGCAACAGCGAAAATGGGAGTGGGGGGTAAGGGAAACGCATTTAAAAACAAAATTGCGTCTACGAGCCCATGTGACAAAATTATGCACACTTTTGCAGTAATGCCAAACCAGTGGCGCTTATAGTCCAAAGAAACAAGACGATGCCGGTACATTTGTTCGTCGCATGTCTCGTACGCTTCAGGTATCTCGAGTGCCTCTTATCCTAATACATTTATCCGCTATTTGGGGCGTGTGAAACTGACTGTTCGGAGAAGGCGTACAAGTACAACTGCTCAGAATGGTAGGCAAAGGATCGTTAAGAGTACAATGTAACGTTTCGCAATTTAGCGCGGTGATTTCTCATATTGTCCCATTCTCCGTTTTCCAACGGGTACCACGAGGGCGAAACAGACGTACTCTGAAATTTACGGGCCATTATCCCGGGTGTTTCAAGAAATGTGTCCGATATTTCCAAATATCAGAAAATTGTGACATTTGTTCCATGCATTCACAATTACTTCTTCTGTAGCCTGCAGGCATCAAAGATGACTAAAGACATCATTCGGGACAGCAATTAACCCTCTGTTTCTCACAGCTCGTCCACTGGTGCAAGTAAATACTTTTTTGCGTACATGTAATAACAATACATACAAAAGTGGGAGAGTAAACCGAAAACCTGTAAAATTGAGCTTTTGTTATGGAAGAAAAAATGTCCCACATAAGTGGACTCTGGGAACACCAGTTACACTTAGTCTATCATCCTTCTTTATTGTACATAGTAACTTTGCCTGCCGACCACTTTGTTTCAACGCATTATTATTGCGATAGCAATTATATGGACACTTTCGGCTGGTTTTCGCCGTTGGCGTCGCCGTTGGCCGCCGCCGGTGTCCGCCGCCATCATTTGCCGTATATGTATATGTATATATATATAACCGGCCCCGCCCGTCGTTCGTGAGCGTGAAAAGACGCGAGGGGGGGGGGGGATCCCTCGAGCGACCTTCTATTTTACGCGCGCGTTATCTCCCCTTCTCGGCGGCCGACAGCGGGGGGCCGGTGTACCCTTCTACGTGCTGCGCTCTCAACGCGAAGATAATTCTCTTAAACAAGCGTTTTCTAGCGTTGTGTGAGATCGGATCCAAAAAGAGTTAGCTGCCAGCCTCACTTCGTATAACATTACAATTTTTTGCTATCGCATTCATTGCTTGACCCTTGCGGTGAAACTGTGACTTTTTATCATCATCACTACTTACCAAAGTAAACGCATTCATCACCAGTTTATTGCGTTCATCATTAATATCATCATCATGATCATATACGTTCACGTGGCTGCTTGCTGACGGCTCTGATTCAGCACTTTCATCATCATCGCTCATTCTGGCCATCATGAACGCCTTATTCCTCATTTTCAACGCTTTCATCATCACCATCGTTTTCACCATTCAATGCCCGTTTGCTTGCCCACAGCCATACTTCAACGAGTTCATCATCATCTTTAGCATCGTTGATCATTATTACCAATGCGTTCATGCTTCCGTTGAAAGTGAATACATTCATGGTAAGCAGTAGCATTGTTCGAGAGGCTTTTGCTTGCTCATGAATGTCCTTTGACGCGCTAACTATCGCTGCTCTCCAAATCGGAACATTAGCTTGCGCTAGTCAACTCGAAAATTATTGTATTTATATCTTCCTCACTTCATCTACGTCTCACATAAAGCAAGTAGATGCTAAACATAACTTCTAAAAGTCGTATTTACTTATATTACAGATAATGTTTCGTGCAGAGCCTCTCGCCAACGAAGTGGGTCCTAGTACCATTCGGCGTTCTATCAGCTTCTTGCACGAACTCTGTATGCCTGCTTCCACAAACGTGGACGCCGCAGCGACAACTCAACTTACAGAACTTAAGTCGTTCACAGTGCAAGAAAACTCGCACGAAAACAAGATGAACCTGTCTTTTTCTTGAATAAAGCTGAATAATTTAAATCTTATATGAATATATAGTGAACTTATCAAAATGATGTAGGCATAATCTTGACACGCGATTTGAGAAGAACGCCATTATTCTGTGCGCACGCAACGCTGTTCGTTCCCAGAAGTGGACACATAGAGATGTTTATATGAAATGCTTAAGTAATACCTACATTTGAAAATTATTTTTAAGGCAATGCATTGGCTAGCCCGGTCCCACTACACGGATAAATCTTGTCCACATATGTGGACGCTGGGATACAAAGGGTTAAGGCAGTTAAATTAACTTTTTTTAGATGAGTACGGCGGTTATGTCAAACGGGAGAATCGAAGTCTTGGATGCGAAGAATCCGTTGCAGCCTTTGAGAGTTCAAAAAGCAGCCTATAGTAATAATTGCGAAGTAATGAAATTCACCCACATTCAGCCTTGTAACTGACACCTAAACGCGGAAGAGCGTAGCTGCCTTGTTGTTCTGAGACGTTCAGAGTGAGTACGCGTCGTTATACCAAGCCATCAGCCTACTTCTTTTGTGTGAATCTGCGGGCTGCGCTTCCAATTATAGCACAGATGAAGCACATACGTTAACGAACACGGTTGAACTACACCTCTGTAATCGTTGTCCTGAACAGTAACGTCATTTTCGTCGTCCGCTTGTTGCGTTCATTGGTTCTTAGCTTCCTGTTTCGCTGTTAAATCTGGTAGAATTTTATTACACCACATTAATTACCAGAGACCACTTCTTCTATACCTGAAATCTTGATGGGTTTTTGGCACGAACAACTTCAATGGTCCTATTTGACTTTACGGCCTAACTCAATTAATTTAAATGTTCCTTAATTTAACTTTCGCAGTTGCTGTCCCAGGCGATATCTTCAAGCATCTTAAGATGCCTTCGGCTAGAAAAGAATTTCGAAGCCTTCGAAGATATATCGCATTACCCTGATTTTTTGAGGATTTACTACATATTTCTTGAAACAGACGATATATTCTACCACGCTGATTTGCTTCATAATGTCACGGGTATGGAAAGGTACCTCTGGCCCGGGCGCCGAAATGACACCGAATGAATGAAGACGACGACGATGTTGTTGTGGGGCTGAGTTTGAGCTGCCCTGCTGTCCTGCATTCCTGTGCACTGCGTGCAGTGTTAACCCGATCGGTGTTAACCTAATAAATACTTCCCGTTACATATTTTTGGTGGAGGTGCTGGGTACTCTACGGCACTCTACGGCTAGAGTTGCCTTTGTGCTCTGATGTCGCTCCTGCAACTCGCTCACGGCTACGGTCCATGGAGTGTCTACGACTACCGCCTCAGGCTGCTATGTACGTTCCTATGTCACCGTTCCCACCAGTTCCTGATGGCGACTATTTGTTAGTTCTCCTCCTTGACCTGACTCTTTCCCGCAACGTCGCACTTCCTCATACTATAGTGGGAGTCGTTGACAACAAGACGCTCCTCCCTATTCTCAACTTCTCTACGTCGACCCAGGTCCTTCCTCAAGGCATTGCCTTAGCAGAAGTCTCAACTCTGGAGCAATGCACTGTTTCAACTTTCACCCCTGACGCCAACACCGTAGAGGAGCCTGTCGTAACCGCGCAAAATAGGGAATTCCTGGACAAAATGATATCCAGTGACCTGTCACCTTCCCAAGTTGAAGTGCTCCGCGGTCTTATTATTTCTTACCTCGACATTTTTGATATCGACGTCCGTCCCCTGGGCCGCACAAGTGTAGCAGCCCACCGTATTGACACCGGCGACGCCAGTCCCCTTCACAAGCGGCCTTACCGTGTGTCTCACTCAGAGCGCCAAGTTATACAGGAGGAGGTAGAGAAAATGCTCGAGAAAGACGTCATGGAGCCTTCTTCGAGTCCTTGGGCATCACCTGTTGTGCTTGTTAAAAAAAGGACAACAGCTGGCGGTTCTGCGTCGACTATCGCCATCTCAATCGAATCACCAAGAAAGACGTCTATCCTCTACCTCGAATTGATGATGCGCTCGACTTCCTTCACGGTGCCAAGTATTTCTCATCGTTTGACCTTCGATCCGGATAGTGGAAAATTTCTGTCGATGACCGCGACCGCGAGAAGACAGCATTCATCACACCCGACGGCCTTTACCAATTTAAGGTCATGCCTTTTGGGTTGTGCAATGCTCCTGCAACCTTTGAACGCATGATGGACTCTCTCCTGCGCGGTTTTAAATGGTCGACTTGCCTGTGCTATCTGGACGATGTCATTGTTTTCTCGCCCTCCTTTGAAAGCCACCTTCCCCGTCTGTCGGTCATTCTTGACGTTTTCCGCCGTGCTGGCCTCCAGCTTCACGCATCGAAGTGCACCTTTGGACGCCGTAAAATCAAACTACTTGGCCACCTTGTTGACGCTACAGGTGTCCAACCCGACCCTGACAAAGTCCGCGCTGTACGCGAGTTCCCTGTCCCACGTTCAACACAAGAAGTCCGCAGCTTTCTTGGCCTCTGCTCGTATTTCCGCCGTTTTGTCATCAACTTCGCGGAAATTGCTCGGCCCCTCACTGACCTCCTCAGAAAGAACGTGGCTTTTTCCTGGAATGAGGCACACGATCACTCCTTTGCGTCGCTGATTTCCGCGCTCACATCACCACCTGTGTTGGCTCATTTTGACCCAGCCGCTCGAACGGAGCTTCGCACCGACGCAAGTGGCCATGGCATTGCGGCTATACTCGCTCAGATACAGAACGGAACAAACCGTGTAATAGCGTACGCTAGCCGCCTTCTCTCACCGTCGGAAAGGAATTATTCCATTACTGAGCGGGAGTGCCTGGCTCTCGTCTGGGCTATCGCAAAATTCCGCCGGTACCCATATGGACGCCCGTTCGCAGTCATCACACACCACCATGCGCTCTGCTGGCTGTCAACACTTAAGGACCCTACAGGACGACTCAGGCGATGGGCTTTACATCTGCAGGAGTACACGTTCTCGGTAGCGCACAAATCTGGCAAGTTGAACAGCGATGCCGACTGCTTATCACGACACCCTGTTGATCCACCCAACTGCACTGAGTTGGAAGCCGATGTCAACACCTTAGCCATCACTGACTTTCTGCACGTCGCGGACGAACAACGCCGAGATCCATCGCTGCTCTCCATCATTGACCGTCTTCAATCCGGCAATACAGACCCTTCGCTGAGCCTGTTTGTGCTTCAAGACAACGTTTTGTACCGCCGCAACTTACACCCCGGTGGCACGGAACTTTTACTAGTCGTCCCACATCATCTGCGCAAGGATGTCTTGTAAGAACTTCACGATGCCCCAACTTCTGGACATATAGGCGTCTCCAGAACCTATGACCGTGTTCGACGACGGGTATTCTGGAAGGGCCTTTATCGTTCCGTTCGCCGCTACGTTGCAGCCTGTGACCTGTTCCAGTGCCGGAAGAAACCTACGACTCTCCCTGCCGGTCGCCTTCAACCTATTGAAGCCCGAGCCGAGCCGTTTTATCGAGTGGGGTTGGACTTGCTAGGTCCCTTCCCAACTTCGGCAACCGGAAACAAATGGATTGCAGTAGCTACAGATTACGCCACTCGGTATGCAATTACTCGACCGCTACCAACCAGCTGCGCGACGGACGTTGCAGATTTCCTTCTCTACGACATCATCCTTCAGCATGGCGCTCCTTCTCACTTACTCACAGACCGTGATCGCTGCTTCATGTCTCGTGTGGTTGACGACCTACTTCGATCCTGTGCTACCCGAAACAATTTTACGACTTCTTACCATACTCAGACTAATGGACTTACCGAACGCCTCAACCGCACACTGACGGACATGCTTTCCATGGTACGTTTCTGACGACCACACCGATTGGGACATTGCCCTGCCGTTCGTCACCTTCGCGTACAACTCCTCGCGTCATGAAACTGCCGGCTATTCACCACTTTATCTTCTGTTTGGCCGTGATCCCCTACTACCTTTCGATACCCTGCTTTCGCCTGACCTTCCATCCACCATTTCATACGCTCAAGATGCCGTCATCCGTGCTCTCAACGCACGTACAGTGGCCCGCGCTCGGTTCTCGTCTTTCCAGACAGCGCAAAAGTCGCTCTATGACAGTCGACATAGGGATGCCGATTTTCCTCCGGGCTCTCTCGTTCTACTGTGGCTTCCATCCCGTCGTGTTGGCCTCTGCGAGAAGCTTTTATCGCGATACGTCGGGCCATACCGCGTTGTGCGCCAGGTGACACCTGTCACCTATGAGATTTGCCCGACCACGAACCCTTCGACTGCTACATCAAGAACTTACATTGTGCATGTTTCTCACCTGAAGCGCTACACCAGTGACACACCCTTCTAACCATAACAGGCACCGGACGGTGCTTTTCCGACAGGGGTAATGTCACGGGTATGGAAAGGTACCTCTGGCACGGGCGCCGAAATGACACCGAATGAATGAAGACGACGACGATGTTGTTGTGGGGCTGAGTTTGAGCTGCCCTGTTGTCCTGCATTCCTGTGCGCTGTGTGCAGTGTTAACCCGATCGGTGTTAACCTAATAAATACTTCCCGTTACAATATTGTAATACTTACTAATATAACTTAGAAGAATGGACTGTTGGGCGAGTTGGTATTCCATGTTTCAAGAAAGTGCGCGAAAAACGTGGACGAAGAGAGACGGGAATTACTAATATAACTATTATTATTATTATTATTATTATTATTATTATTATTATTATTATTATTATTATTATTATTGTTTGAGGCTTGTTGCAGTCCATAATGGGTCCTCGTAGTATATCGGTGTAACCGGGATCGGACAACCATCACCATTTTTTTTTGTGCGAGCGAGGACGACCCCTCAAGTTAACACGTTCTCGGCGGAAACAGTTTCGATGCAAATAGAGTTCGAAGTGATCTAGTCTTTCGCACGCATCTTTTCCCACCGTTGAAGCGCATCTAGTACGCAACATATACACCACGAAATATGCAGCAATTGGGAGTAGCTGAATACGTAAGTAGACCTAGGTATTCGTATAGAAGAGAAAAGCAGTGAAAATGGTGCATCCCAATTCTGAGTGTACATTTGTGTTTACAAAAGAACAGGTAGCCCTTCTTACGTGGCAGCTGCGTGTTGCACGATGTCCCGGGACCCACTACACACGATCCAAGAACGACTGCCAGCAAAGCCGTCTCGTAGGTACCAAGTCGAAGCATCTTTTAGTCGCGTAATTCAACCTCTTGGTGTAGAAGGACCGAACCTGCAAAATACACCGTAAAACTTTGAATCACAGAAGTGCAAGGCAGGGGAAATACAAGAGCACCCGTGTACCTCTGCAACCGTGTAAAGAATGGCATATCCTTGTATTGTGTATTATGACAAGGGGTAGAAAAGGGAACTGTGACTTAGGAGAAGAGGAAGGAACAGGGGAGATGGTGAAGAAAAGCATATCATTTTATAGTATAGTATACTATAGTGTAGTACAGTCTAGTGTAATATAGTAAGGGGAATGGAGAGCGAAGTGATAGTGACGAGGAGAGATCTAAGGCTATAGAGCAGGGAAAAGAAGAGGGGAGAGAGTAAAGTGTGGCAGAGTCTTCTGTGGTATGGTATAGAAAAGAATGATAAAGGAAAGGGTGAGGAGGAGGCAAACGCCACCAGCCCCACTCTTTCCTCAATCTTCGCGCCTCTACTGCATAGCAGCGTCAATATTTTTCTGCTGATTCCTTTATTTGCATTTCTACTTACTTCTTTGGCGTACTAAAGTAATTATGATGACATCAATTGACATACAGAAGACCTCACGAAACACCAGTGTGTACAAACGTTTAACAAAATTGAGCTTAGAAATTAATGGTTTTAAAGAAATAGACACAAATACGCACAATTCATTTTATTGTTCACGTGTTCTAGAGTGCAACGCTCAATAGACATGGCAACGGGAACGCCAAGCAAACGTACTGAAATTATCGAACCTCGAAGATGAACGTTCCTGTCAAATGTTGGTGCTGAAATGTCCTGCATGTCTGCCAAATACCCAATTCTAGAGAGTTTAGAATTCGTGACGGGAATGATCTATTTTATTAACAACCGATTTTCTTATTCAAGCTTTTAGTTCCGAGATCATTCCCAGACGTCAACTGCACATGTAAACTATGAGACGACAAACATAGTAGACCAAATCAAATCGCATTGTTCGACGCCAAATTTTTTCGTAGCTTTCGTTCTTAAGCCTGCCATCTAAACCCTGTCCAGTTCAATCCCTAAATTAGTCCCTAAGGCAGAGCGTTCACATCGTATTTCACGCTGTATTGTATTTCACATTGCGTGGAGGTATCTAACATGTATATCATCGCTTCTGAGCTTATGGGCCCTTTGACAAGCTGTTTTTCAGAGAGGAAACTTAGACCACTATTATCACATAAAACAGGCTGTTTCATGATATACCAGGCAGCATGTTTTTCTGAAAAGCGTTAGCAACCAATACAAAAAAAATTCACACCGTGTAGCTCAAGGCATCCATAGTTTAGGCACGGGCTGCTAGCCTGCTGCTACCGTTGGATCTTGATAAAATTTCGGGTATTGTAGACGAGGCTAAATCGCGCCCCTTAGAATTTTTCGGCCAAAGCACGAAATAACGACTTGAGTTAAATTACATAAAAAAATCACAGCATATCCGCGGAGTGAATGATGATGCGTGGGCGAAGCTCCGGAGGTACATCATCGAAGACGTGATGGTGGTTGGTTGCATGTGGTCAAACGATATGCATGTGAGACCATATCGCGATGCCGCATGTATTGTATGGCATCGCGATCGTCATCGTCATCAGCGTCATCGTTATGACGCATAGTGGGTACATTCCATGTGGTATCGCGATGCCATGTGTTGTATGGCATCGCGATCGTCATCGTCATCAGCGTCATCGTTATGACGCATAGTGGGTACATTCCATGTGGTGTGCCGTGATGGCAGCGTCATCGCCATATGTTATATGGCACCGCGATCGTCATCGTCATCAGCAGGTGGTTACTACTACAAACATGGGACGCACGACCCACGGGATAAGGAGCTTCGCCCCTAAAGATCACAGCATATCCACGGAGTGAATGATGATGAGTGGGCGAAGCTCCGGATGTTCATCGGTAAACCGCGAATCTTCCGCGAAATTCGCCCAGTACATCATGAAATACGTGATGGTGGTTGGGTGCATGTGGTCAAACGATATGCATGTGAGACCATATCGCGATGCCATGTGTTGTATGGCATCGCGATCGTCATCGTCATCAGCGTCATCGTTATGACGCATAGTGGGTACATTCTATGTGGTGTGCCGTGATGGCAGCGTCATCGTCATCACACAGGGAGATACTGCTGGTTACGCAGGTGGCTACTACGTACTACAAACTACAGGGGACACACGACCCACGGCATAAGGAGCTTCGCCCCTAAAAATTAACACCATCTTCCCAAAGGGAACCCTGATGGGATGCGAAGCAGCAGCGTTGCACACGGGTGGCGTCACGGGTTGAACGGCGCTAACGCGCCAGCTCCGGTCCAGCGCCCGTGTCCACTCTGAAGAAACGACAAGACCAACGCCAGGCATCGCTTCAAACGAATCTTCCAGCGCTCACCGCAGCAACTGTGTTAGCGCCGTTCAAACCGTGACGCCACCCGTGCGCAACGCTGCTGCTTCGCATCCCATCAGGGTTCCCTTTGGGAAGCTGGTGTTAATTTTTTGCGCGTGAACCGACGAGTCGGTGGTGTAGCGAGCGGCGGTAGCGGCAGGTGTTGCGGGCGAACGGACGAGGCGGCAGCTGCGGGCGCTGCGGCGAGCGCGCGGCAGGCGAGGGAGAGAGTGACGTCAGCGCGCACTGCGAGGGGAGCGTGACGTCAACGCCGTGGCCTACTTGGCACCGCTCCAACACCTGCGGCGAGGGGAGCGCGTTGCGGCGCGTTCGTACGGACGCACGGAGGGACAGCGTTACACAGGCTAGTCAAAGAGCTGCTTCGCATCTAATAACAGAGAGGCTTGAACACTTATCACTCACGTAGAACCAAGCCTGGGCTGGATGGACAGTTGGTGCGAGCATAGCTGCACGTGCATAGGCATGTTTTAAGTTTACATTCTGTTCTACCGCGCCTTTCCCAGGTGATAGTCGGTGTTTGTGTTGCCTTGTTCTCTTCTCTTGTGTCCTTGTTCGCACACCTTACCTTTTGTTACGATGAATCCTTACCAACTAGCTCAGCTTTTTCACAATAATTTTCACATATTATAGCCCGCAGGCATTACCATAGGTACGCATGGCAGCAGCTATGCTCTATGGAGCACCAGTATTATAAAGCAAAACAGCAAAAATCTGCAGCGAACGCAATCTGTCGTACTAAAAAAAGGCAAGTTGGTGCTCATTTACTAGAACGAAACAGCTGCACGGAATAAGACGGGAAAACGACTCGTTATATATGCGAATAAAAGTTCAGTTGAAACTCGTCCTGTGCGTTGGTGTGTCTTCTGCCTTCAGGTCTTATTCCATGGCGCCCTTTCGTAATTGTGAGCCATCTGGTATACCACAAAAATACCAGCCGTAGAGGGAACATATATGGTTTATACCATACAAACACAACATAATAAGAAAAACTGTATCGAGTGATAATACTAATCATTGTTTTACCTGTGATTTCAAGCGCGTAAACCGTTATATGATTAGAAAGCTTGCCGTATGGGACGGCTCTGGAAATTTCGACCACATGGGTATTTTACAGCACACCTACATAAAAAAATCTTGTCCGGCGAACGTGTTTTAGATGACAAAAGGACGGTTTAGCTTGTGCAATAGTTAAGGGCGGGCAAAATATTTATCTCTTCAGCAAATCTCCGAAAAATTATCCCCACGAATTACGAAAAGCTAAAATCTTTTATCAATCCAAGGAATGAATTTGACAAGTTGGGTAACGGTATTTGGACCACGACGAAAAACATAAACGCCTAAATATATTGTTCGCGCTAAGCAAATCACTAGAATTTTCATAATGCCCATGTTGTGACAGTTTGCCAGAGTATGACCATTTAGAGATATAATTGCCACGGGAATTCATGAATTGTAGGGCAGTGCTGCAAACAAGGAGCTGATGCAGTCGCTAGCAATTTGAAGGATGTGATAGTAAGGCATCACCAAGTAGAAAAAAATAACGAGAACAAGCATCGTAGGTTAGAGGGTTCGTCATATGCTTTACTAAGGAGTGCTAGCACTCACTTTGTGACACGTACAAGCACTAAGCCGAATCAACAGCCCACTATTATTGTCTGCAAGTCTGCGCGGCAATGGGCGCTGCAAACGCCGCAACAATTACTCAGAATCCAATTCTAGCCAGGATAACAATATAACACAAGGTTGCTTAAAGATTTGATCACTATTCGAGGTGAGGCGTTGGTTCACATTTAACCCTACTGCCTGTGTGAATTCACTATGAGAATTCACCAAATGAAAGGAACCTACCGATTTTATCACCAGTTCCGAAAATAGAATTCGTCAAACTATGAACTCTGCTACCCGTATTTGAATCAATTCCTCTCTGCGACCTGGCTTATTAATGCAGCATTGCAGCACCAGGAGATAGCAATGCTTAATGGTTTCTTTTCTTTCTTAAATAGAAACCAATTATTCTTTCATTTTCTGATTCAGAGCTTGTGTAGTGTCTGCGAAATGAAATGAATAATGACCTGGCATAATCACTGCGCATACGAATGGCAAACAGCGTATCATTTATCTTGAATTTATCCTCGCTTACCCTCTGGAGGAATTCTGCTCTGGTAGCTGGAGGAAATTCTGCTCTGGATTGCTCGCAATTCATCAACGCCCCGCGTGAAGTCTGTCATATAGGTTCTTTTTGGTTCGGGCCGTATATACAACCACATGTTTTTTTTTTCATCGTTGTCCTGGCGGTTGGGCAATGTCATGAACTCAGGTGTGCTGGGACGGTTCGAAAAATGAAAACTTTTGAAGGTGATTTCACTGGGTCTGTAAGCACTCGGCGAGATATGCTATTCGTTAGTGCTTGTACATCTACTTCGAAAGGCACACGACGAACAAAACGAAGGTTACATTTTCAAGGGACGGGGGGTTCCATACAATCCATTCTGTTTAACGCTCGAAAAACTAGGCAGGCACGCTAGATCTGCGATGGATTATTCGGTTAATGCAAGGACCCGTCTGTCCTACATCTGAAACATCCTACGTCTGTCCCACGCAGCTGAAAGGAACCTTATAGGGGCCCTGCAACACTTTTTGAGCGTGGTCAGAAAACGCTGCTTATCGGTAGTCGAGGCTCCCGAGAATACTCGAGCCAAATAATATAGCACAGCACGCGGCCTGGTATTCACAATAAATTCTCTAAGTCAGCTAAAAATTGCTTTCTCTTCTCTCGACAAATGACGCTACAAGCTAAAAAATCACTCGTAACAGCCATTGTGTCAGCCGTTAGCTGATTTGAGCATGGTGCACTCGGTCTTTACTGGGACCGCCGCGGGACGCCGCGATTTGTCCCCGCGTGCGCGCGCAATCGCACTGAAAAGTCACGCATTCGAAGAAAAAAAAAGAGAAAAAGTGCTCAAGGTCACGAGGCGCGCGTGACGTATTTTTTTTCTTCGTGCCATCCCTCTCTGCTTAGCTTCCAGCGCTTTCGTCGGGACGAGAGAAGGGAGAATGCAATTGTAGCGTGAGACAAATCTTTTTAACTTCGCTCATACTGGGCGGATTCTAAAAAAAATTTGCGGTGGTGAATTCGTGAGGCAATAAGCTCTTTTAGTAAGTCCATTCCATGGCTACTTAGAAAAGTGTTGCAGGGCCCCTTTATACACAACACCTGTATGGCTGGTGTACTGGTTGGTGTGTTTTACGAAACAAATATTGGTACACTTGTCATTTACTTGCTCATTCTTTCTCTGCACGGTGGCACAAACCTTACCTAGCTTATTGGCAGCCGTAAAGACATGATCGATACCTTATTTTCTACTTTTTTTTAGCCTGTACGATACGCAATGCATGTATGGTAAACTTACGACATGCTTCTGCCTATCGGTTTCTGCAGCCAAGGCGGCCCTTACGATGTCGTGTGAGCACCAAATAAGTGATAGCTTTAATGCACACGTTACACGTCTTTTAGATGTGGGTAATCCTATTTTCGCAGTGGCCACTGTTGCTGAACGTTTAAAGAAGTCGGTTATGTTACGTCCGAGCATGGTTGCGAAAGCAATGGGAAGAAGCGTGTAGTAGTTATACCATACATTCATTGCGTATCTCACAGGCTAAAGAAAGTAGGAAGTAGATACGGCATTGACGTTGTCTTTAAGGCTGCCAGTAAGCTAGGTAAGATTTGTTCGGCTGTGCAGAGAAAGAATGAGCGAGTAAAAGACGAGAAGCAGACCGATATTTGATTCGTAAAAACCGAACATGTTCACTGATTACCGTACAGGTGTGGTGTATAAGGTTCCTTTCAGCGGCGGCTGCTTCTACGTAAGACTGCTTGTTCCATTAACCAGAAATTATTAGGACATTAGAGATCGCCAACTGGAGGCTCACCTTCTAATCTTTCTTTACATTGTCGAGTGTAAGTACAGGGGGGGGTTCAAAAGTTCCCAGGCCACTATCCCATGCATTCCTAAGCCAGCGTGGCCTGGGAAGTTTTGACCCCCCCCTGTACATGCGAAAATTCGATGAATGCGCAATTTTGTACCTGCATAGGAATGATAAAACGCGTGTGATTATTGAGGCATGGCATATTGATAATAGTGGTAGCACATGCGTGAGCCAAATGTCGATTACGTTACATAAAGATCAAATCAAATGCCTTAACAATCATCTTTCACGTAGACCCCCCACACGTGCGGCATCGACATGCGTAAATAAGTTTTCTTGCCTTCTTTCCTTCCCGTCTCTGTGCACATCTTTTTCTTAGTCGGTATTTGGGGTTTCTTGAATGCTTTCTTGTGTCCGAGTTTGCACGCCCTGTCTTTAAGAATGAATACTTCTCAACTTCCTTAGATTATAGGGCAGTCAAAACTCGGCTCACCGTAACTAGTAAATATTTCACTTCGAGAATTCGATGTGTGTTATCAAGTGTAAACTCTCCATGTGATGATGGCTCATCTCTTTATTGTTGTCTTTTCCACTTAAAGCTGTATAGGCAAACATTACCCTTTCATGTGCTTAACATTGTTATATCTTACATTGCAGTGTGCATTAGTAATATTAATTGGATGGATGATCATGTGTGGCTGCATAGATCTGTATGTAGGTTAATGTACAGTGGTGGTAATGGGTTAAATGTCATGCGACGCCTTACATTAGGGGTTTCAAATAGGGGATCCAAAGGTGTGTGCTGGCTCCAGGTCCCGCAGGATGTTTGAGCTTTTGAACACGGCAGTGTTTGTGTCCAGTGCTTGCAGTGTCATGATGCAAGTGCTAGGCATAGGCAGGCTACGATGACCACTGATTGAAACCTTGTATAGCAGGGGGTCTCAAACTCACCACAGCCAGCGGGCCGCGTTTACGCAATTCAGTCCATCAAGGGCCGGGACAGTGGAGGAGGTAAGATCAAGGAGGAGGAAGGGAGTTTGTACAGTTTGCCAGAAAACGCTGCCATTTAAAAGGAAACTTTCCCATACCTCATATACAGGTCATTTTTGAAGGAGTGTGGTGCCAGGATTCCAGCAACATGCTGCTACCGACCTCCTAATGACTGAAATCTGGGTGTCAATTGTGAAGTTATGTTTGTTTCATGGTTAAGCTTTAAAACAAGGTGAACGCATGGGATGCCTCACGGAGACAATGCCTTAAACCAGACAGGCCTGTGTAGCTCACGAACATACTTAATAAGAAATTTAAAAAAAAATGTGTGGCGAAGACAGTCATGTGCGGGCCGCAGGCCGCAACCGAGCGCCTCGCAGGCCGCATGCGGCCCACGGGCCGCGTGTTTGAGACGCCTGTTGTATAGGAATTAGCCTCTGGTACGCAGATTCTTTTAAGATATTAGGCGAAGTGTCGGAAATTTTTTTTAAACAGCAATAATCACCAATGATGATTAGCCTACAATATAAAAGCACATCTTTTTAGGCACATGTGAGCATTTTAAAGCTAGTCCAATTTTTTTTGCTAGTTTTTCATAATTAAAAATGTCATTAAAAGTGGGCCATTACGCCAACACTCCTAACTCAAATACCGCTCATTAAAAAAGATTGAATTTTTGCAGGGGAATGAAAAAGGCTTTGGCCTGTGAAATGAACCAAAACAAATGAGATCTGATGAATATTAAAAACATAGTGATAAAATAACCAGAAAGTATGCACTTGACTAGGGGAACCTTCGTATAACAGGCAGCCGTATTAAATCTTGTGGCACGATTTTTTTTATTGAAGTTCATTGCACGCCTACTAAAGTGATAAGAAAGTGTGCCAAGTTTTAATGAGAAATCCTTATTAGCAAAAGAGTTATCACAGTTCGCGTATGCAAAAATACCAGAAATATAAGTTCTGCGAAAATTATCAAAAAAGATTTGAAACAGGTGCAGCGCTTACACAACGTGATCAAAAGCGCTAAAATTCTCAATACTTGTAGCCAGTTCCATCGTGGACCTTACTATTGTGTGCCGTTGCTCGAGCGGCAACTCTCATTTTTTTTCTAACTTGTATTGCAGCACCAGTGCCATGATGGGACGCTTTCGCGCTCTGGTGCTGATCATTTGTTAGGCAAGCTTTTGCAGTGTCGAGGCCTGGATGAATTCCGTTTCCTTAAAAAATGAAATGTCCTTTTCTTTCCACTATTGAAATAAGCACACAGCGTCAAACAAATCTAATTTGATAGTTTACAGGCTGACGTGCGAGTCCTTGAGTGTGACCGACACATGTACCAGGTTACGCGTTCACCTGGTGAGAAGTTTATGACTTTTACGAACAAAAATGATATGTTGACAACGGTTTAAGAGCATTATTACATGTTCGCACTTGATATGATTGCTAAATAGCCAACAAAATACTACATATAAATTTAATATTATGATTTACGCAAAACTGGTACTTTCAGTTTCGGTTTCGTAGGTGATGGGTAGTCTCAGATTTTCGCTTGTATCTTTTCAAACAATCTGCGTTGACAGAAACGTTTTGCACCAAAATGACGGGCAATAAATTGCGCGTTTAACATGGCCAAAAGCCAAGAATTGACATTTTGGAAAAAAGTCGCTTTTTCCACTTGGCCTCCAATACCAATAACGTGACATGGCTGTCACTTATTCCTTTTTCCACTTGGCCTCATACCTTAACTTATGAGAAGCACTTTTTAGCGAACCAGAGGCATTTTGTCCGTTTCTATCTACCGTTACATGAATAACGTGACATGGCTGTCACTTATTCCTTTTTCCACTTGGCCTCATACCTTAACTTATGAGAAGCACTTTTTAGCAAACCAAAGTCATTTTGTCCGTTTCTATCTACCTATCTCTATATATCTAGCTGCTTACGTCTGGGCGCTTTCATGCTCACCTGCTTTACATGCTCTATACCAAATTTGGCACTGCAGGGTATCAACAATCACGAACTTGACTGACAGGTCATTACATGAATAACGTGACATGGCTGTCACTTATTCCTTCATGAAACCCTTTTTCACATGCGCATACCACAAACTACGAACCATGTAATTCGGGGTGTGTGCCACAGGTGATTCATTCATTGTTTATGTCAGCCGAGAAACGGTGAGAATAGACATTGCAAATAATACGATGATAGCGTTAAGGAGCCTCTGCCAAATCAAATCCGGTACCAGCATCGGTGGCATTATCGGTGAAAGAAAAATTTCGATAGATGCAAATAATAATCTCAGTTTGAGCCGAACTTGAACCCACGCTTTTTGCATCGCAGTCTAGGTATTCTAATGCTGAGCCTCACATTTGCTTGGAACTGCTTATGAAAAAGACCGTATATAGGCATGATGTTATCACAACACTTGTTGCAATGTTTGGTGTCAGCTTTCATAAAATGTAATAAACAATACATATGTACTCCTATGAGTTGACAAGCTATAGTCGAGCGTTGCTCGACGGCAGAGGAATACGATAACGATCACTTTTTTTTTGTGACATGCTTGTCATCACATCATAGAATGCATTTCTTTTCAACAAAGCTGTCTTCTTTGATCTAACATGCGAGGCAACATACGTTGGACCAATAAGTGGGGCACCATGTTTTCGGAGTTTATTTTTCTTGAAATTCGAAAAATTTTATGAAGTTTATCTCTTTTTTTTGAAGAAAATTCAGCTTCCATCAGAGTTTGTTTCTAGAAAATTCCCAAGTCCCCGATTTTCGGTGTTGAATTCTGCATTAGGGTATGGTGGGGCAAAATGCGACAAAAATGTCAAAGTAGTGAATATATTTTTTTTCTTTTCACTCGTTGCCGTTAAACGTCGGTCCAGAAACTTTTCTTTGGGTACAAGGTATGTGCTACATAAATATGACCATGTTGCCACTGTTCAAACGTTCATTTTAAAAGAAATAAAAAAAAATGTACCAGATGTCTCATTTTGTCCCAACCTGCGGGGCAAAACGGGACGTTGTGAGAACATTTCATTCCTTCAGTTTTTGCAGTAGTAGCACCTGAAATTCACTCCGTGGGCACCCACACAATCTTTATGACCCCAGTCCTTGCACACCACGCATTGAATCCAGGCAAAACCCGGCACTGTGTTGTTCCAAAACTGCTTGCAAATCGAACGCCGCCAATCTTTCTTTGTGCTAATGTTGTCTTTTGTTCAGCGCTTGCACTTCATTGGATTATTCAACCATTGGAGGCTAGGTATGTTCTGGCGCATCTTCTTTGCCTCTTTTTGGCCGTTTTGATGCACAACTGCGCCGGCTTTCCGTGGCTTTCAACTTCGTCAGCCGGGCTTTGTGAGGCGATGAAATTAAAAAGCGCTTCTTTTTTTTCTGATTTCAGTATTGGAGAAATGCCATTAGAACTAGATCCCAAGACGTGTTTATGAACGGCTTGACATGGAGATTCTTCCAATTTTTTCATGAGTACCTTGAGAGCATCTTTGGGAACGCGGAACAACCTCGATTCAGCGCGTATGGAATGAGTTCTGTCCTTAACCGCAATCAATGCTTTTTCATGTGGTTTTCTTCCCAGGAAGTTCTATATGATATTCTCTTGCATGTCCTAACCCTCCTAAATAAAGAAATATAGTATATAATGAGTGTAAGCAAATGGTTCACTTCATAAGACACTCTCTAAGGCAATTCGATGCCGTTTTGTCGCGTTTTGCCCCTCTCAGATGACCGAATTAAAAAAAAATACGCTTTGGCCCCGGGCACCAAATGAGCTAAACTTTTCGTAGTATGTAGTTAGTAGTATGGAGTAACAAAATAAATACTTAGGTTGTTGCACTGACGCCGGAGTAGCCTCATGCACGGATGCGAAAATTTGGCCGATGAGAATTTCGCCCCCATTTTTTTGACGGGTCACGAACACACTAACACCTGCCGCGTAATTTTTTACGCGCGAGCGCTGTTAGCAATCAACTTTTACACATACAAGAGTAAACAACTACCTACACCTATTGCTGAAATAGACAAACAAAGAAAAATACTTTCTGTATTAGCTATAGAGGTCGGCAAAGACAAAATGTCGCGTTTTGCCCCGCGGTCTCATTTTACCCAGCCTTACGCTATAAGTTGGGACATCTCCTTATTAATTTTATTTTCATTGAAACTGTTGCTGATAATGCCTACTTTAATACTTTCTGCGTTTATTTCATCACACATTTTTGCAATTGTTTGCTATCGTTGCTGAAGAGCACGACGTCATCTGCAAATCCAAGCTTGTTGGATCGTTCTCCGGCAACATTGATGCGTCCTTCTCCCCAGTCTAGCTGCTTCAACACTTACTCTAAGCACGCTGCGAACATCATGGGTGATATCGTATCTCCTTGTATGACTCCTTTTTTAATTGAAATTTTCTCGCTTCTTTTGCAGAAGTAAGGTAGCTATGACGCATTTGTAGATGTAGTCTAAGATACTGAGGTAGACATCAAGGTGTTCCTCGCCGACTTAGTGCTTTCATGAGTGGAGATATCACGACTGAGTCGAATGCCTTTTCACGGCCTATATCAGCTAAATCAAGTTATTCTTTACATTCAGCAGCTTTCTCCATTACCTGATTTATGAATGTGATCCATCGCGCAGTGGGCTTTCCTGAACGCGGCTTGTTCTTCAGTTTGGTTAAAGTCACGTGTTTCTTTTATCCTCTTTCAGATCATCTTTGTAAATCTTTTGTAAATCACCGAAACTAAGCTAATGGGTCAATAGTTCTTTACTTTTTTATGTCATTTTTTGTGTATTTGTGTAACTTAGACATTATTCCAGTTCAATGGAACCGTTGCCGTTTTGAGGCACTGAGTGTAAAGTGTAGCAAGTTGACCCTCCGTCTTTAATAAGGCCGGCTCTTATTCCTTCCTGCTTTTCCGCGAAGCATATCGCGTATAGCTTTTCTAACCTCGTCGGTAGTCACACATGGAACACTCCTCCTTAATTTTTTCTCACGGCTGCTTCCACCCCAGGACGAATGATTATTTTCGAACTGAGTAGTTTTGTGCACAATTCCTCCGGCCCCCCCGAATTATGTTATCAACGTTGTTGATAATATTTCCCTGCTTGTCCTTTAGATAGTGAATTTTATCCCTTCCTCCCGAAAAAAAAAATATTGTCGTATATAGTAATGAAGCACGCACATGAGGTGTCTTGTCCTAAAGTAACCAAGTAATATATTAGTAATCGAACAACGCCTTGATTTTGAGGCACAGTTTATTAGCTCAAGTCCACCCAAACGTTAACACAAAGTGGCGCGTAAAGGCAGCGGTATCGTCGATCATTTGAATGCTTGCATTGGACGTACTAAGAATTTCCCAAGCGCAAGCCTGGAAGAGATAATTCAAAGGACAGTTAGAGTGCTTGCATGTAGTTTGTTATAAAAAACAAGATTATATTAATGCTATAGCTTTAACGAAATAGAAAAGGACACACACATGCTTATTTCCTGCAAAACCGGTACTCAAAAAAATAACATTCGTGCAAAACAGGGACACAGGTAAGAGCATCGTTTTCTCTGTCCTTGAAATGAAGTTATTTCTGTCGGCGATCGAGCGTTTTTTTTAGCAAGGACTAACAGTTTGTATCTTCAAGTAGTTCTTTGAGTCGACATGTTTCTAGGAACACCAATCGAATCATCGAGATTGTATAAAATATATACTCTTTGCAACGCTCCCTCTTGAGGAGAAGGAAAAGTCCGGGTCCTTTTGGAAAGTTTAGAACCAACGAGCTCAGAAGGAAAGCCCTACTTTAGAATAATTTTCACATAATCTAAAAGAGAGAACGTGCTTGGTAAAAAATGCCATCAAGCCATGCGCAATTATCGGAGAAGTAAGTTCATGATGGGGCAGTTGCGTTTTATCCGCAAGGGCGATTCAGTTGGGATAGCAATAGATTGGAGTGTCACACGAAGTAAAGCTGGCAGTTCGTTTCCTCCGTGTGCAAGTTCTTCCTATATCGACAAAACGGAGACAGGAGGAAATGCGGCTGCTGCAGCTACTAAAGCGTGCTTCATTCTGCCGCTGACTTTAGGGAAAACTTTGAGAGAAAACTCCTACACGTACAAAGAAATGTGCCGTCGGTTGATAGCCTGCAAAGATACGGGGATCGCGACCACGCCATGTAGGTCAAGGTACGCATTTCCTGGAGAAAACACACAGTTTCGCCACACTCCCCTCTCATATACGGCACAACTTCATGAGCATTTCGTGATAGTGGTGGCCGGTGAGCATCATACCCGCTAGGGCATATTTACGGCAGCTCTAGAACGCCTTCACTGTTCCATGTACGATCGCACATATAACATTAAACGCGCTAGGTGTGATCGATCTGAACTTTCGTGCAGGGAAAAATGTGCCTGGATGTCCTATCTAATTGCTATCGCAATAAAATTGAAAATAATCATACCGAGTTTTCGGCAAAAGCATTTTGAGAAAAACTGTTGCTTCAAAATGGCAGTCGTTTAACCACACGACTTTTAGAAAACGAGAGATGTCACTCGGAAAAAGTTGATTGAGGCAATTATTTACTCTTTGATCTATAAATGTATGGAAGTTAATATTCATGCGAAAAACATTTGTGAACATGGGTAACTTTCTGCTAAATTGCGCATAAGCAGCTATTAGCAACCATTTTTAGAGAGAATAATGTCACAGAAAATTTTTACTTGTCAGATAGGTCGTAATCTTGAATTCATCTTGAAACTGTTTACTTTTTATTACGCCGTAATTAAATCGCCTGCAGTTAGAACGCCTTTCAGTTATCATTTGTTGCAAGTCTCTTGCGCCATCCGATTCCATCATATGCTAGTGAGTTACACAAGACTGTCACCCCTATTCTTCGCCGTCAAAGCGCCCAGTTCCTAAGTATAACAACCTTACTAAAGCTGTAATATCCATCCTCTATTCGCCACAGTTACTGAATACCTGGCTCAAATCCATAATATTTTTCAAGGGCGCTCAGGCAAAATCTCGGAAAAGCTTCTATCCATATGTTCTCACACGACACACCACTGCCTGTTGGTGCCTTAAGTTATGGCCTGCCGTTTTCTTTCTTGAAATCTCTCCTTGAGCTTTCTTTGTGTGCAATTGTGCATTATTGTAAAGGCCTGGTTGGTGTGAGTCATGTTGGTAATGGTAGAAAGGGATAACCGCGCTTGCTTTCTTTGAACCCGATGTGTCAACTTGGTCATGAACTCACGGAATACCTGGGTGAATACGTGAGTGGGAGGAGTAAAAGAAACAGACATCTCCGCCAAATATGAAACTATCAGAGCGGGCAATCTCCATCTCTACTTCGGCCGCGCCGTCTTGGCCATGACCGTCTGTACTCCTTACCTGCACAGACAGCCGGGTTCTTATGGGAGTGCGTGTCTCTGCTCTCGTTGAACCCCTCGCCGTTGGTGGTGCTACCTATAACCTGTTCGCCTGCATTCTGCGATTAACTGCCGGCATATATGTGACTGTTTTTGTGAGCTTAGGTGGAGTATCAAATAAGATCTTCAGTGCGGTTAATTATTTATTGCACACTGGTTGACTAAGGTGAGAAGCGGTAGACTTGCATAGTGTATGGACGGCCTATGTGGTGTCGTATCCTCTTAAATGCCAATAATTGTCCCCCGGGGTGGTATAGCGGTTAGGGTGCTCGGCTGCTGACCCGAAGGTCGCGGGTTCGATCCCGACCGTGGCGGTCGCATTTCGATGGAGGCGAAATGGTAGAGGCCCGTGTACTGTGCGATGTCAGTGCACGTTACAGAACACCAGATGGTCGAAATTTCCGGAGCCCTCCACTACGGCGTCTCTCATAATCATATCGTGGTTTTGGGACGTAAAACCCCAGATATTATTATTATTAAATGCCAATAATTTCTGCACCAATTTTAGTTTATTTAATTATTTTCGAAGTATTTGATATCTTGCATAATAATTACACAATATGAGCGCTCTGTAGGCCGGAACACATCACCAGGAGCGCTGAAGCTGACATCAGCGAACAGGTGCTCACTAGCACCACGCCACTCGTAGATCCCTAGCTGCAGAAGGTATGAACTCAACGTGGGCGTTAGAGAGGCGACATCTGGGCAGGTCAGGAGTACAGGCTGTTGCGGTCCTGGCATCGAAACATGAGCGAAAAAAAAATAAAACAGGACGTGGCCGCGCGAGCTGCGTACACTTCGTCGACCCCTTATTTGCGGCAGCTCGTGAGCAGCAGGGCAATGATCAAGGGTGAGACGCGTTCTCCGCACAGGTTCAGATGCAAGTGCTCTGCCAATCCTGCACTGTATCGACATGAGGGAACGCGGGATACGTGTTCGCTTCAAGTCGGCGTCGGGCTTAATTTCGCTGCTGCTACACGTTAGGCTGTCGGCGCTTCCGAAGCTGGAGCATTTTGAGGACTCCTTTTATAATACATATTTGTGCGCGCGTCTGCTCATAGCTCTATCTCAGATCGCTAATAGTCAAACGAGGTTCTTAAGTGCAAAGCCCTTTAGAGGCCGAGGTTGCCAGTCTTCATGTGTCATGGTGCTTGGCAGAGTGGCAAAACGAACGTATTGCATAGGCATCATAGTATAACCATGTGTAGTGTAAGATAGGAAGGCGTGGGTAAGGGGGGTGAGGAGGAGAGCAGGGTAAAGTATAGATAGCCATGTATGGCTTAGTACAGCAAGACGGTAGGAAAGGGAAGTTGTACTGAGCAGGAGCGAAAGGACCCAGGCCGGGCGAAGCACAGCATAGCCGTGCATAGTGGATTATAGCAAAGGGCATTAAAGGGAAGTGAGGGTTAGGAGTAATATGAGGGTGAGGAGCACAAAAAGAAGGACGGGTAGAGGGAACTCGCGCATTTGAAATGACGGTTTTCTTTACCACCACGGACTGCGAGCAGGCTGCACACTAGGAACACCTACGCTTGCTTGCGCGTAAACGCTAACGTTGCCCAAGGGCAGGTGAATCACTGCTCCATTCTTCCTAGAGCTTTCGTGTTGAGTGTAAATACAGAATTTTTTTGTTTCTATTCTTAAGGTTTTCTATGCATACCCCGTTACCTTTAATAATGTCATTGCGCATGGACACTCACATTTAACCATTAGGAACTGGCAACTTTGTGATTCTTTTCATTTTTATATGATATCCTACAGCTGCAACGGCATCCATCGGATGACGTCGCTGTCACTGTATCGTACCATGCTCAGTCGATATCCTTATGCGTGATCTGGGCTGCAACGCGCGTCCTTTATTCTAGGGAAAGCTTTTGCATTCACACATCAGAAGCATTGCTTACATGTGGTTCTGATTTTTATCGATTAAGTTGAGTACTCACCGCCAGGTTCTCAGTTGCATGCATGTATTCACTCGTCAAGTTGAGCTGCGTGTAATGTAGTGAACTCTGTGGACAAACGACAAATTAATGCCATGCGGTAACTGCCGGTAAGAGCGACAAGCATAAGAAAGAAAGCTTAATGCAAAATCTGCTTATTTCGCAATAAGCTCACTTACCATTAGCGCTACGTATTATTGATAAAAATGCTTTTGCAGCAAAGAGAACTTGGCGGTCTGCCTTGTATGTGCAGCATCTTCTCTTCAGTGTAGAAACCGCGTGTTCAGACTCTTTCCCTACGAATTGTCTTGACCCACAGCGATTAAAAGACACGGCATGTGGCTTTGCCTAATTTATTCTACATGTCTTGAAAGAACAAAAAAAATATTTGCTGGCGCTTTATTCGCAAGCTACACGAAACATACTTTTCTTAATTGATGTAGAGGATTTACTTCACAGCACTGAATTATAGAAAACGCCCTAACCTCTCCGGTATTCGTTGCACATAATGTCTTTCTAAAATTTGCAAAATGAAACGCAGTGCCATGCCAGTCCGAGAAAACATAACCTTCGATTCTCCCGCAGGAACATTGTACACATCTAACAACGTCCACTGCCAATACGTCGAGACGCGATCGTCGTCCTAATCCAATGACTTCGAAAAAATTATGCTGCTATGTGTAGTCACATCAACACTGGGGCACTGACATTCTTTATTTCATAAAACTTCGACAAAAAAGCTCGTATTTGATTTTTTTTTCTTAAAAGGATATGTTGACGGCACGTGCGGTCCGGGCCTCTCGCACAGAACATGCCATTGTCTGATTCCGGTTACCCTAGTCGAGTCCTTCATGAACCGAAAGTCATTCTTTGCCCGCGTTTTCAATTTTTTTACTGCGTCATGTGTTGATGCCAAAGGAAAACACAGCAAAATGAATCAAGGTAGCTCAAATCCCGCGCCTCCAAGTGCTTGTTTCAGAGCCGACGAACCTACGTCGTCTTCGGTGGCAGCAGCACAAACAATGGGGAGGGGCTGAGCTCATCTTTGGTAGGACAAGGTTTAATGATGAGCATTACGACAAGACATACCTACCTGATTACGGATCGGCGCTATCATGCACTCGTAAGGCTGAAATAGAAAAAAAGAAGAGTAAGAGACAGAGTAAGAGGGAAAAATAATATTACAGGTGGAACGTTTCGGCACTTGATATTTTTGGCGAACACCTGTTTGATGCTATGTAGTACATCTAAATGATGTGGAAAAAAAGGATGAGCTTCATGTTGTGACAAACTATTTCTTGTTTGTCATCAGTACTGCTTGCCAGCGTTTGCGTAGCTATGAGCATTCACTGCAATCACTTTATTTGCTTGAAATGTGCCTTATATCATTGATAAACAAGAAAAGGTCCCAGAGCACTGGGCAATCAAGGCATGTCCTGTGAAATAGTGCACAAAGAGAAATGGTATTATAAGTACCAGCATACAAAGCTTCTAAAGCTAAGGAAGAAAACAGTTTTGTTAATTCAAAAAAAACGCATTAATGTAATGAACAGAATACATTGTTTCAAGAGCAGGAACGCCAGATAAAATTTTGTACACTACAAATATCGATACAAATTAAAATTCTGGTTCTGGAAAGTGTTGTACAGCACGTGTTTCAAGTAAGAAACAGAGCTATTGCTGATACTATCGAAACTATAGATAGTTTAGTGACTATCGAACTATCGATGGTAGAAAAAACTATTGACAGTGCTATTGATATTAAGTTTGACAGTAGAGTATATGGTATAGAATCAACCACACGAACTCATTGCAGCATAAACTTTGTTTCTCGAGTGCCTATTGGTGGTGGAGCAGGAGGAGCTGGCTGATTGGGCAAGAAAGTTAACAGGCTCCTGTTCTTTCGTCAGAATGCTTCGCGGAGACATGATAATTAGGTGGTAGTGGTAGGAAAGCCGTGACGTGTGGCGTAACTGCATGGCTTCAAATTTAGATTGAATTCTCTCATTACAAAGTCAAACTATCTAGTATATTTAGTGGTTTGGCATACCAACATAAACGTATCAAGGACTAAGTATGTGAAGTGAAGATGCAAGTGATTACTTTTTGAATGTGAATTTTTGGGTGGACAGAACCGGCATTTTCGCTGCGAAAATTGTTTTTTCGCCAAAATATTCCTCTCAATCGAACTAAGTATTTTTGAGAGGAGGTTTTAGTGAATATTTTGGCAATACCACCGGTGAACAACGGCTTATTTATTCACAGCACTATCAATAGTATCGCCTGGAATAATGCTACTGATGGCATCGATTGCACTATCGGTAATACTATCGATATTTTATCTATAGTAGCACTATCGAAGGTATTCTTACACTATCGAAAGTCCATTTACCGACAGTTTTGCATCACTAGTTGCAAGCAATGAATAAGCTAAAAGTTAAGTACAAAAAGACCAGAGAACATAGACGACATGTGGGACGAGCACTCGTTGACAACTGGTTTGTTGCGCTAAGTTGGGAAAAATATGCTGAGAATGTCACAGGAGCGCCGATGCGCACATCCAAGGCGAATCAACTCATAATGACGTGGAACGACTCAAAAAGCTCGTGTGCAACCATTTCCCTGCTGCGGCCCAGCACCTCCGCTTTGGAAAACAAGGGCCCACAGCCAAACACTTCGCGTTTGTGACTGCGTGAAGGGATCATCACTCACAGAGAGCTGCGCGGTACGAGAATCTTTATTAAGTGGCTGGCTCGTAGCTTTTAACTACGGAGCCCCTTAAGGTTCTTGCTGTCCTATGCTGTCATCTCATGTTGTCGCTTGGCGTCACGCAGGGAAAACCATGTATAGCATAGCTATTTATTGTATTTACTTGTAAAATAAGTAATAAGTAAAATGAGGCGGGACTGGAAGTTATGGGACTAAACAGCGTTTTAATACCAGCACAATGTGGGTGATTCTTCAAATTTGTTTGCTTTTGCTTGTAGGGTCGTAGGAGGTAGTCATGAAAAAAAAATATACCGCATTCGGTGCCTCTTTTTTTGTGTAGCAGTGGCCTACATATGTTATATTGTGCACATCCCAAGTAGAGTACCTGCAAAGAAAACGAACGGAGAAAACTTTACTTGCTAAAGGTGTTTGCAGACAACACGTACTACATTCCATTTTGGGTCAACTTGAACTCTAAGCAACCAATATCCAGATGAGGTATTAGATTTTATGTCTCGCGACTCTTGCACAGCATAAAGGTAAAGCGGTAAACTTTTGAACTTTAAAGGTATTTGCAAAATAGTCAGCATATGAAAGACGAATTGTAATTAAAAAAGCGATCGAAACACAGCAAACAATGCGTGGACACAAGGGAAGCACCCCGTTTGGTTGACTAGATGCGCTTCGGTAATTTCACACCTGGCGTTCTCTGTTCGGAGTGAGGCCTGGAACTCAGTAGCTGTGTCAGACAGCTGCATTAACAAGGCATATCATGTACCTTGCATTGCTCGGCATATTTAAGGTTTGGACCCAAATTTAGCCGACATTAAAGGGATCGACAACTGGGCAGATATTGCAATTAAATCCTGGTAAAAATGAAAGGACTGCGAAATGTACTGACACATTCCAGCATCGCTTTCGCGTTGTGAGTAGGATTTATATGATTAAATAGTGTTTAACACTAACAAAACCTGTAGGTCGCGCAGCTTAATCAAAGAGCCTTGATGCAGGAAATAAGGAGTCGATTACTTTGCAGTTAATAGTCACCGTAGTCTGATGCTGTCATGCGCGCCATAATTAGTCCTCAAAATTAGAATATGTATATTATTATTTATCCCCGTTTTATTTTGTGCTGCCTAAGAGGTAAAATGATTTGTACGGGGAGAAGCGTGCCGTCGCAGCTTGCCCTGTGATCTTCGGGGCAAGACCAGGAGTCGAGCTCGGCCCAGTGACGTCATCCTCGTGAAGACGCGCTAGATGTCATGCGGCTACGCTCCGCAGGCTGCGCACCAGTAGCACGAGCGGTACAGACGCTTCGGGGGCCTGACGCTGCGGTACCCGATGGTCCACTTGACGGCCATGCACAAGCGACGCGACGAGCCTTACGACTCGGCACCGTAACCGCAGCTTGTCGAGGCCATGGTTCTGTGATGCACTGTAAGTATGACTTACTAGTTTTTGCATTTAGTGTGTCAGGGAGGGTTATACTATATTTTCGTGTTTCCTTATTCTTCACGTAAAGCTTTCTCAGTCATAAACAAATTTTCGTTTTCTCCACTGTTCCTGTGCCGTTTTCCATCTATGAGACCATGACAGGTGGGTTGTGAAATGGGCAGCTAGACAAGGTGGTGTTGGGTGATCCGACTGAAGGCGGGTTCACGCTATGGCAATAACGTGCGACCGGATCACCGTAACCACAGGTACAGCATATGGGCTGGTTGTCGGAAGAGCGTCACTGGTTCACTGGGCCAGTTCCCACCCATGTCGCAGGATGCGATGTACAGCTGCTGGTATGACTGCATCGTTGGCAGCAATCAGAAGTTGGCCGGAAAACCAGCGAGGTGTGCCTCGAGCGGTGGTGGGCGACGGGTCATAAACCACTGCCGGCGCAGCTCGATGTAGCTTTGGCACAGCGTTATTACCTCTGCCGCAGTGCGAGCGTTATTGGTGGGCATCATGCTGAACGTTGCGTTGATGTCTTTCATGCGTTGATGTCTTTCATGAGATTAGTGACCTTGTCAGACTCTGACATGGTCACGTTGGCTTTCTTGCACAAGTGGAGAACGTCTTCTATTTAACTTGTCAAAGATCCGCCGGCCTGCTGCGCTAGTTAGCGCAAGCGCTGTTCTGCTTGGAGCTTGCGAACGTCAGGGAAGCCAAGCGCGCCGATAATATTGCTATTGAGACCGGGTCACGTTGCAAAATCTGATCACCTGCACTACAGGCTTGCCACACATACGAGCTAGAAGAGCAAGTTGCCTAGTTTTCCTGCTTCGTCTTATTTATTATGTGCTCCCACGCGCTCGTGAATCGTCATCCAGTTTTCCAAGTCGGTGGCATCAGCGACAGCGAAGAAAAACGGGTCGCGGAAAGGAGGGACACCGGGGCATGTGGTCGTGCAAGAAGGAGGCGTTTGCTGGGTGGCGTTTTATTGTTTCAAGGGTGCCCCACTCTCCACCACTCCACCTGTTTCTCGATGCACCGACGCATGCGTCTTTGCCCTAGAAGAAAGGTCACGAAATGTCTCTTCATCTCGGAGGCTTTCTTTTGGCAATAGCGGTGTCCCGGCCCCTACCGAAACCCTGCAGAAACAGCAGAGGCCAGCGCAGCAAAAGGAAAGAGGCTGATTGTAAACACGTTTATTTAACGCTGGCGTAAGACTCAATAACTTGGTCATCAGTAGAAATCACTGACCTCGGGAGAGAGAGAGAAAACTTTATCAAAATGAAAAATCATTCAATCCCGTGAGGCATTGCCCGTCGTCCCTGGCCGTCGGCCGGAATTCCTTAAGACGGCAGCAGCAAGGGCTTCACTGATGATGTTCAGCTGGACGTTGGGGCCTGGGCTGCGGAGCAGGGCCTCCCAGGAATCTAGAGTGTGTGTACCATCGTTCTGACTCAGACCGACCACGGGAGCTAACTGCATTCACGAGCAATGACTAGAGAAGGTGACCCACTACCCACTTTAACGTTCGGTCCACTTCGCTGCAATATATATATATATATATATATATATATATATATATATATATATATATATATATATATATATAGAAAAGAAAACAGACCTGCGTGCGAAGCAATTTTATTGACGTTTATTGACAATTTCGCTCGGACCCCGAGCGAAACGTCAATAAAATTGCTTCGCACGCAGGTCTGTTTTCTTTTCTGTGAATATTTCACCGGACCTAGGAACCCTCTGTTCTTTATATATATATATATATATATATATATATATATATATATATATATATATATATATATATATATATATATATATATATATATATATATATATATATATCACTACACTAAGGGGTGACTCTTCACTTATCGTCTACATCTATGTGTCGAAGTCATCGGGATCATCACCGTTTATTTCGCGGGCTGTGCCGTCCTTGATTTGCGCAACGGCGTAGAACAGTGAGCTTTACATTATTGTGCCACACGTCATGTTATCCGTGGAGTAGGGTGCTTTGATTTCCACGTCCTCTTCCTCAACCGGCCGCACCACTCTAGTTGACGTGTGTGCTCCTTAATGAGACCGACAGTACAAACGAACGCGTATAGTGCTGCTCCTGCCTGTGCTCAGCCAGCTGGGTGTTACTGTACTGCGAGTACCTCGCAGCGAGTCCCTCCAGTATTTTTTGGCCTTGAGCTGAAGATGTGAAAGAACGGTTGGATAATTCCGACCGGGTCAGTGCTTGCAATCGTTGGGACGATGGAAGCAGAAAATAGAATGAAATAGAAAAAAGAAATAAATATGAATAAATGGAAGTAAATAGTGACAAAAAAGACATGGAAATAACATAAAAAAGAGTTGAAAGACCCAAAGAGAGGAAAAAAAGGTAAAAAAAGGTAAAACTAAAAAAAAAAAACCACCGAGTTCCGCGCTTCCTTCAGTCCTGGCACCACTAGTGCGGAGCGGCCTTAATTTTTATGTCTTATTTGTGATTGTTATTTTCCACCTGTTTATATTAGTGTTTTATGCGCGTTCTGATGTACATTGCTAATTGTAGTAATTCACAGGGGTGGCCTTGTCATTTCAGCATTATTCTTACACCGATCATTTATTACATTATTTCCCGCGCGCACAAGTGTGCCAATTAATGCGCATACTCAGCAGATGGTTGAATGCAGTCTGTGTCAGATTCACAATTATTTGGATGCAGTTATATTTTAGCCATATCGCGCGCATTGTTGTGTTTATTTGTAATGGCATAATATCTGCCATACCTGTGACTAAAATACGCACGTGTTAGGGGCCGGCTGTCATACTCATGTATATAAGAAGTTCATTTTGGGCTGTGCCTTGTGTTCCTTGGTGTAGGCCGGAGCCGAGTCGAAACGTTTTCGTGCGTTCGTCGATCATTTCCAACGTAGACATACATATATACACGTTGGAACTTTATATATAGATGTCAGACTCTGGAGTTTTGCAGACACGTAGCGCCACCTGTCGGAGCAGTTTTGGGTAGTGCAAAGCCCGGCTCCCTTGCACAGTTTGCTGTGCAACCAGGTGCAACTAGCGAGTTGGAAACAATGATTAACCTGAATATTTGGTGTGTTGGCGCATTGAACACTCAGAAAAAGAGCTACGAATTTCTCTCCGCTAGTCGGACGCGCAACCGAACCGCCATGAAGTGCGTGCCAGAACGACGGCGAAAACAAGAGCAGACGCAACAGTTCTGCGCGCTACGAAGAAAGGCCCTCAGTCGACGCTACTGTTGCGTTGCGAATTGCCACGGACGTAAAGGACTTCAATTTTACCGATTTCCGTAGCTGTTGCACGAAGCAGAACTGGCAGAACGGCGAGATCTCTGGATACGGGCTGTTGCGAACGTATGGGTAAGGGAATTACTCGCGTTCTCCACAGCCAATGAGAAAGTGTGATAATGTGGGTCTCATGTTAGTGTTTTGAGTAGCCTTGACGTAGAACCGTGGTAACCTTGACTATGAAGCTCAGCAGAGCCTCAGACCGCGGTGCACGCCGTGCAGCAGTTAAATGCAGACTGATGAAGCGCGCAATAAACATCGCGCACTCCGCGACCACACACAGCATCGCGCACGTAGGCAATTGAAGGTTCAAAGTTCCGGCTTTAACAAGCAAATGCTAACACGTGCGTCACAAAAGTAAATCGCAAAATTTTGGTCGTGACCACCGTCAGGTTTTTCTTGCCCGTGGTCTCCGCGATTGCCGGAGCTATCTCGGAGGCCACGGTTTTGCCTTTCGTTGTACACCGAGAAAGTGGACGCGCACGTATACCCATTTGCAGTATAAATAAACGGAAGACAACCATCAACAGTACATTCGGGGATGCGTAATAAAACAGTTCAACGCACAGGAAGCGAGAGATGGATGGAGAATGCAACTGCAAAGGTGAAAATCGCCGGGACCATTCGTGCCTGATAAAGCGAACTTTGTACCACTAATCGTAAGAAACATTGCTCGTGTACAGTTGTCAGCAAGCTTAACACGAACGCTCCGCAGCGTGTTTTGAAACAGTTTGATTGACGCTAGTGCCGCGTAGCTTTGGGATTCTGTTGCCGAGATGTTACCCATGCATGACTATCCAAGCATACTGATCGTATTATCTCGACAACAGCGCCCAGCGTTTCGCGGCTGGCATCAGTCAAACTGGTCCAGGTCACGCGTCGGAGCGTTCGTGTTAAACTTGCTGACGACTGTACGTACCCCATCGCTTTGACATTATGTATATCCTCAAATATAACGCATTTAGGCGTTACAGAACGCACGTCCGGAGTGCCTCGAACTCGATGTGATGCGATGCTCGATTGCGCTTGCGAGTTGCAGCACGCTGAAATAACTGAAACATATTTTGCACTGTAGCCGCAGTTCACTTTGATGAGCTCTACTCTTCTGAAGCGAGGGTGGATTGACGGAAGAAGCTTTCCAGGTCCTTAATTTTTAGGAAACAGCCCTCAAAACCAGCGAAAGAGGTGGGTTTCATAGTGGCCTATGCACATTCGCTTGCGGACGGCTCTCTTTGCACTACCCAGTTATGGCCAGGGCGGCGATGAGAGCGCTGGTGGCGGCGTTTTTCCGCAGCGCCGCCTGGGCAGAGTCTGACGTCTATATATATATATATATATATATATATATATATATATATATATATATATATATATATATATATATATATATATATATATATATATATAGTGTAATGTGCACGGAGCGGCGCTCGGGCACAGGCGCGCGCTCGGCTAACACGTAGACGAGAAAGACGAGGTCAGAATAAGAACAGCCTGCCCGCAGCAAGGGCGTTGTCTCTTTGTTCTCTCTCCTACATTACAATGGCGCAGTCGCCGAAAGGCTTTGGCGAACCCCTCAGCTATTACTTCGACGTGACACGTCTTCCTGAGGAACGCCGTGGCCCCTTCCTCGCTGATGGAACCTGCAAGGCCGACCGCCGAGGCAAGTACCTATCCCACCACCAGCGGACGGCGTCCAGGCCTCCATTGTGGTTCCGAGGAACTTGTCCGGCGACGCGATACCTCGCGCCAACCATGCGCCCGGGCTCCTATCGCCTATGGACGGCGTATATGCCTCCTCGGCACCTTTCGATCTCTCGGCGCTTCAAGCACCGTCCGTGGACGGCGTCCAGGCCTCCTCGGCGGCGCAACCTCGCTTCATCGACGCCGCGATGCCACTTCAGGACACAACACACGGGTTCCGCTTGCCTAGGAACGCTGTTGACGTTTCCAATGGCATGGATCCCGTGTCCAGGGGTCTGGCCAAATCTGGGCTCCCAAGGGACGCCGTGCACACGTCCTTGGCCATGCACTCTACCACAATGAATACCGGAGTCGCGGTGTCCTCCACAGATGCTGGCCTTGGCTTTTCATGCGGATCACCCGACAGTGCCGCGGAGCTGCTGCATACCATCGCGCGACTCCGCGTCACGGTCAACGCCTTGGCCGCGTCGACATCTCTCCTGTTTCCTGCGGCCTTGCCAGCATTGCACTCAATCGATGCCGCGTTGGCCGCAGCCGCCTCGCAAGACCATAACGAGAGCTCACCCGAGAGCCGCAGAGAGCTCCGATACACCCTCGGGGCGCTCTCATACCAACTCGACTGCGTGGCGTCGTCATTCTCCGGAGTTTCGCCAGCCGTATCACCATCACCGGCTGCCTTTGAACTACCGGAGTTCAACAGATTTCAGGACGACGCCGACAACTGGGTGGCAACCATCAACGCTCTCGGAGAGCGCGAGGCATGGACAGACCAACAGAAATGGTGTGTGGCCGTAGAACGCCTTCGTAATGCTGCCGCGGCGTGGCATCGGTATGAAGGCACGAGGCAGCAGTCCTGGACGGAGTGGGGAGCGCCAGGCTGATAGCTGCTTTCGGACGGCATGACTTCCACCTCACTGCCACCACCCATCCAACCTAACTGCTCCCGAGGATAGAGCTCAGGAGGAGCACCAATTCGAGGCTGCAACTGAGGAGTGCAGCTCACATGCAGGCAGTTTCACGACCTTGTCGTGGTACCCACAAACCTCGGAGACCAGGCCCACCACTTCCGACCTTGGACCCTGCGTCGGTATTTGACACCCTAACATCCCGGATAGACGTCGAGCCCACATTCAATTCACAGCGGCTGACGTCGCGACCTCCAGGGTGGCCAGCACTAGACCGCACGGAGGCGCCGGCCTGCTCTGAGACGTCAATTTTCTCACAAGTTGAAAGCGAAGGGCAAGCCACCGGCTCCAGATTCGACCATCACTTGGAATCCACCCCGGGAATCACGGCAGTCATTGGCCGAGTGTGCACACGTTAGCCACGCGCTAAGTGCCACCTCCTTGAAAGAAGCTGAGGTGCCTAACCAAGCTGGGGATCGCTGTCATCGAAGACCTGCCGGTGCAGGTCATATCTCCTGTGTTTGATACGGCTTCCGACATAGAAGGCTCTGCTGCACGCGGACCTTTGAGACTCATCAGCTCGAGCACTAGCCCCACAGTAGCCCTGCTGCAAGAGCACGAGTTGCCTCACGAGCCACTACGTGAACTCGGCTCTGCGTGCTCGCAGATCGCTAACAGGACACCACCCCGACGCCCCTCGATACACCTCAAGCAGCGTAGACATCGCCGCTCTGTGCAGCAGGTCATGGTACAGCATTCACGAATTCCTGCGCTGTCAACACAACGGCGACGACATAAGCAACTTGACGACAAGCAACCGATGCGGCCACAGAAGTACCAAGAAGTCATGCAGACATCGACGCCGCCTCGAATGCTGATCCCTCTGAGCATGCCGCCTTCACCGCTACCTCCACGACACAGCCAAAGCCGACCACCAGAAGCATGCCTCGCAGCCCATCAAGTGAGGTTGCGGAGCGGCCGTGACCGTCCGGCACGCAACAGCCAAGGTCGCCCACCAGAGACAATTGAGGGGTTCACCACTAGACAACACGGACAAGGACAAATGCGCGTCTAACCAACTATAGCCGTAAAATTTGTAACTTAGACTTCATAGACTAAAGCGGCAGCTTTCCATGGGATTTCGCAGCGTGGCCGAGTGTAATGTGCACGGAGCGGCGCTCGGGCACAGGCGCGCGCTCGGCTAACACGTAGACGAGAAAGACGAGGTCAGAATAAGAACAGCCTGCCCGCAGCAAGGGCGTTGTCTCTTTGTTCTCTCTCCTACATTACAATATATATATATATATATATATATATATATATATATATATATATATATATATATATATATATATATATATATATAAATTGTAGTGAAGAGGAACGCCCAGCGCTGCAGCCGCATCGACAGCTTCGCGCGAGGCACGAGCTGGAGCTGCCTGGCCTGTTTTGCTGCTGCAACGCTGCCCGCACCCGTCCAGTTCTCGCTGCTACCGTTCTGACGCCACTGCCGCTTTAAGCCCAGTGTTCGCATTATATTTTTGGTGGAGGTGCTGGGTGTGAACACTGGGCTTAAAGCGGCAGTGGCGTCAGAACGGTAGCAGCGAGAACTGGACGGGTGCGGGCAGCTTGCAGCAGCAAAACAGGCCAGGCAGCTCCAGCTCGTGCCTCGCGCGAAGCTGTCGAAGCGGCTCCAGCGCTGGGCGTTCCTCTTCACTACAATTTATATATATATATATATATATATATATATATATATATATATATATATATATATATATATATATATATATATATATATATATATATATATATATATATATATATATATATATATATATATATATATATATATATATATTTGTTGTTTAAATGGTCTCCTAGTACTACCGCAACTTTACATTTCGCACTTAATTCTAATGACATGACGTTGCTGCATCACATGTTTCCTGGGGAGAAGGCCCTAATAATTTTCCTCTTCAGCTGTTCAACTTGAACAGTAGTTCCCCCCAGGATCTATCGCGCACCGCAATCGTCATGTATTTTTGCATGATTCCTGGAAATAAATCTTTCGACTTTGGAATATGAAAGCTTCACGTGGGAAAGTTCGTATATTTACGTTACAATCACTAGATCATTTAAATTGAGTCATGTGAAGAAGCCATTTAGAAAACAGACATTTATTACTGACGATATAAATTATAATAGAAAATAATGCACTAAATTTAAACCTGGCAATATTTTCCTGTATATTTGCATGCTCCTGTTTATGCTCTTCTTCGTCTTCTTCTTAGCTCATTTGATTTCACGCCGTTGCGGATCGCTTCTTCTTCAAGGAATAAAGCGGTGCTCAATATCTTCATTTCAGTTGTCTTCTATTTCAAATATACCATCTCGGAGTGAAAGAAGGGCCATGATATGCAGCGCAAAGGATGTCGAATGAAAGCAATATAGGAAAGCTACTAGGACCCAAATGAAACAGATTGGACCCGGTCACGTTGGTTGTTTGGGTCGTGTTTGTTGAAGCAGCACTGATTTATTGGATCTGACTCAGTTTGATCCAAGCTGATAAAGGATTTCGCTGATTTTTTTTAAAATTCATAACTGCCTTTTTGAGTTCAAATTATGATGAGGAATTGTCCCATTTTGATTACAATTCGTTTAAAAGAGAAACATACGTTGGCACGTTTTACGCTCCCGTGAAATTTAGCCCTTTTCTGATTTGGTACTTTAAGAAAAAAAAAACGACACATGTATAGCACAAGACAGTCACCATGCTTTGGCCGAAAGAAGGCTGTCCGAAGCACTATCACCATTAAAAGGAAGTAATTTTGGCAAAACAGGATTGCTAGTACATTATAGTCTTCTTAGCAGCGTATTCGATGTGGAATGGCTTTTCAGACAGGGAAAAAAATTGGGTGTGTTCCAAAGATTGACCTCAAATATGTCAGCTCACTGGCAACACTGAATACATCAGAGCAACTTTGAGGTCAGAGTGGTCAGTTAAGGAGTGAATAAAGTGTGCTCTCCCCCCCCGCCCTTACTTATCCACTGGGGGGATGCACCCCCCGCTGATCGGCGTACCCTAGCAGCCCAAATTAGTAGATGCCTTTTGTTCTAAGAGTATAGTGCATTGCGGGGACAAAACACGCGACCCGCGGACGTCTTGCTAGAGGCCCGCGCCTTCAGACAGAATAGCCTTGCCAGTTTGCTAAATAATATTCGCATTATTTTCTCGCCTACTACGTATAATATCTCTTTGTTCAGGCAATCTACAGATATGGGATTGGTCTCAAGTGTTTTATGAGTGAGCGCGAGGCACCCCAAGCGCTCATGATAAGTTGCAAAATCACCGCGAAACGAAAACTCCATAGTTCATAATCGGCATCCAGATTTTAGTCATCCTAAAATCTGGACGCCGACACCGAGACCTGACGTCAATACCCTTCTGAAATGACCCATGCAGGAAAGGATTTCTTTATTCTTTGAAGAGGCAACGTTTGGTGACATTTTGATTCAAACTCTCTGGCCCTCCTTCCCCCGAAATCCACCATCTTCACTGTCCTCCCAGCGCTTGTGGGACTAAATTTCGTTAATGCGGCCCGCTAGTTGGAGGTTTGTTGGAGGCCCCTTCTATATATCTTAACCCAGAGCGTCCTGCGTGTCAACACTAGTTACTCCTTCGCGGTGACACGACTTAAATGGCAATAAAAGGCACTACGCCTTCTTTTGCAGAATATTTCTTACGGTATCATGCACTGCACAGCCACATACAGGCCCACCAGGGGTCCGCAATTTTCAAACCGAAGTGTCTTTCCGACTGCGAAAAGCAATTTTAGAAAAAATCCAGGATGATTTCCGGCGCAGCTGGCTCTTGCCAGTTACAGGACCGCCAGGGGTCTGCAATTTTCACACCGAGGTGTCTTTCCGAGTGCTAAAAGCCATTTAAAAAAAAAAAACAGGATGATTTCCGGCGCAGCTAGCTCTTTTGGTCGGCGATACATCACAATACGAAAAAATTTCGGGAGGGGGGCGGGGGGGCTGAAGCCCCATAAGCCGCCCCCCCCCCCCCAGGCTACGCCCCTGTAAGACAGCTGTCTCAGTACATACCTTGCGTACCTTGTCCGAAGGAACGGTCTTAATATAGGCAACAAATTCTTTCTTGCATTGTCGCAAGATTTCTCCAAAGAAAGCCTTCACTTTAAATAAGCCGGGACCTAGGCCTGAAGCCGTAAAAAAAGAAATTTACTTGATTCACAAGGAAAACCAAAAATGACATATTCAATGTCAACATAATGTCAGCGACAATTAATGAATGAAAAACATTATTGCAAAGAGATTCTCCAGGCGCAAGTGGAGCCCTCAGTCCAGGGCCCCTGTCTCCCTTGCTATTTTGGAGGGTCTCTTGATCAGCTTGAGCTGTTACTTATTCTTCAGCGACAAACAACACACTCAGAGAAGCAATGGCTGCTGAAGCTTGAATATATTAACTTAGTTTGCGGTAATGAGTGTCATGTTTTTCGCACACGTGTCTGTGCACCCTTTTTTCCATTCTAACCAAAAGTATTTAACTGCAACGAAATGACATACGCATGCCGGCCGGGGCAGCGATGAAACAATTGACCACGTTCTTTGTCGCTGTCCTCGCTACAGGGCGCACAGACAGCCGGTGGCTGCTGCGTTGGCCCGCCTTGACGACAGACCCTTGTCAGAACACAGTGCTCGAATGCCGACGCGAACTGTCTTCGCACAGAAAACCATTCAAGGCCTTATTGAACTTTTTGAGTGGCAGTGGCCTATTCAATAGGCTGCAACACACCCGCTCCTTTTTTAGGGGCGAAGCTCCTTATAGAGGGCGCTGTCCCATAGAGGGGCATGCAAACTGCAGTTGGGTGACGATATACTAGATGGCGCTGTATGCATTCCATTTCTCGTCTCCGAGAGGGCGCTGTCCCATAGACATGCGTACAATATGTCGGTTGGGTGAAGGTACGCTAGATGGCGTTGGCGGTGCAGCTACTCTCCGATTTTAGGGGCGCCCTCCCCCTCTCCTCTCCTAAGCTTCCCCCCTCTCTCCTACGGTTCCCCCCCTGCCCCTCTCTCGCCTCGCGACGCCGACGCAAGCAGCGTCTCCTAGAGAGTTTCTTGATTGAAAAAACCGACTGCTCGCGCTGCACAACACGTATATATAGGCACCCATATATATAGGCACTGGATTTTGACCTCCAAGGTAGCGCCTGTGTGAAATTTCTCTTGTGCGTGATAAAGCAATAAAAATTCACAGCGTACACGTAAAATTAAAGTGAGCTGCAAGTCGCCATGACTCTCATCGACCCCTTTAGTATAAACGCGCCCGATCTCACGTCGTTGATGATGTACTGGGCAGAATTCACGGTTTACCGATGAACCTCCGGAGCTTCGCCCACTCATCATCATTCACTCCGTGGATATGCTGTGAATTTTTTTCGTACGTTTACTGTCCTCTTCGCTTTCCTTGCCATCTTCATTTCCCTTTCCCCCTCCCCTTAGCGCAAGGTAGCAAACCGGATGCTACAATTCTGATTGACCTCCCTGTCTTCCTATTATTTTATTTGCGCTCTCTCTATTATTAGCGTACTTACTTTCTGATTGATAACAACGTCTGCCTGCTTTACGAAGAAAAGACAGCAGCGAAAGGGAACGTTATAAAATACGCCGGCAGATCACCAAATTCAAGGGATATCGTTCTAGTAACGATTTAACAAATGCATTAATCATTTGTAGACTGCGTTGAGGAGCTAGCTTTAAACCATACGTCCACGTTCCCGTAGAGAGAAATACATGAAAAGGGACTAGGGGAGGTAGCTTCCCCTAGTCATGTATGCAGACGATACGAGCTTGTTTTTCACTGGCAGCCATTTAAGATATCTAGAGAAGAAAGCGAACGAGTGCTTGGTCTCTTGTTCATACTGGCTAGATTCAAACCAACTATAACTGAACGTTAGTAAAACTAAATTTATTTTTTTACAGAGCAAAAACAAGTGTGAAGAATATAAAATTTCTCTTTGGTTTAAAAATAACGAGATCCAACGTATCCCCTTTTTTTATTTTTTAGATGTACTTTTCAATGAGAACCTGAGCTGGACACCACAAATAAACAAAATACATACCAATGTGTCTAGATCAATTTCTATTTTTACAACGTTAGATCTCTAATTCCAAATTGGTGGAAGCTCGAGCTATATTATTCTTTAGTTCATTCACATCGAAATTGCTGTCCTTTTAATATGGGGCACTGCTTCAAAAACCAACCTAGACAGGCCATTAGTTCTACAAAAAAGAGCTGTACCCTGCATAGAAAATCTGCAACCCAGGGTACACACTCCTCCATTTTTCGACAAGCTTCAGATACTTACTGTCCACCAATTATACAAGCTTAAACTCAGCATATATATCGGTGAAGAATTAGGAAATAACTGTGGCAGTTATATGGAGCATTGCTACCCAAGCGATTCTTTTTATGGTCTACGCTTTGACAGATTTCGGCTGCCTTTATTCAGGACAACTTATGGAAAACAAGCCTTAACATATCAAATACCTAATCTACTCCCCAACAATAGCTATGTCCGTGAACTTTTAGAACAAGGTAATGCTAGAAACAGTCAAAAGAAAAATGTTAAAATAAACTTCCTATCTTGTACCGTGCCCTAAATACGTTACCAATTATAAATATTCCTTTTAGTGTTTTCGTACTTTTGTATAATTGTGTAAAATTTGCTTTTTTTTTCAAATGTGTATTTCTGTATTCTACTTGGTCTTATTATTTTCGACTTAATATTTCCTGCTTTCAGTTTCTTACGTATTTCTTTTTCTATCTTGCTATGGGTGAATTTGTGTTCCTCGCAGCATGATATTTTAAAATATATGTGCAGATGGGCTTTCTACTTTTTTTCAATTTGGCTTTTGTGTTCCAAAAAATGTAACCGATCTATTTTTGTTCCACTGCTTCTGAGAAAATGCATTGGGTGGGGGGGGGGGGGGGGGGGGACCCTAGTCAGGCAGAGGTAATGTGCCTTTAATCCTTTCAACCTAGGCAATTTTTTATTGTATAAATGAACTGAATGAATGAATGAAATCTGTTGTGAAATTTGGGCTTTTACATATGGTAAGGAAACCATATCTGTACCTTACGCGCTAAAGATATTGAAATCATGGTAGTTAGGTAATGCAGTATGAAAAATATAATGTTTAAAAGACATTATTTCTTAAAAATACATCGAATATTATAAAGAGCTATAAGTGCACAATGAGACCTATATACACCATACCGAGCCTGTAGTGTGACATAACGGCGTGAAAACCCCATTCCATATGACGTGTGTTATTAGTAGAGGCCGGATTATTAGGCACTAAAAAATCCCGTTTTAGGCGCCAAAAATAAGCAGGCAAAAGAATATTTTAGGCACCAAAAATGGGCTGGCAAAACACGGTTTAGGCCTCTAACGTCGCAAATTTAGGCACAAATTTTTTACATAAATGCAAATAATTTCAAAACAAAGACGTGAGTGACCTACCTCGAGAGGAAAGCTAAAAAAAAAAGCAGCTTCGCACAACGGGTGCCAAGCCTGAAGGAACGGTGGATCTCGGCGCCCTTATTTGTTTCTCTTTTATGTTTCGCTGTATTTTTGCATCTCTTTCGTTTTCTCTCATTCCTCAGTTAATTCTATGTCGTTTCTTTCTCTGTGTATGTATTACTTTCCATTTCTCGCTCTTTCTCTCCCTCTGTCTAATTAATCTCGTTCCTTCTAGGCCATGCTTTACTCGCTGCCCTCCTCCTTTTCCTTTTTTTCCCTAATCCTCACCGCTCACCTCCTCAACCCCACTTTCCTTTCCCACCCCTAGTAGCCGAGTGGTAACAGCGCGCGCATTCGGATCGTGGGTACGCGTTTTCAAATCCCGCCTGGCCAAAAAAAATTTTTTTTCGCCAAGGATATCTTTCTTGCCCTTACTCGTTTCTGTGTCTTTCTTCCTATCTTTCTTCCTTCCTTTATCTCTGTACTCGTTCTCTCACCCATCAGAGTTATTGCAGGCCACGCCGGAAAAATCGGCGCTCGTGCACTGGCAGCGAAGCAGAAGATAACGAAAATACCGAAGTGAAGCAAGAGGCTAAAGAGAGCACGTGTCGGTTCATGATGATGATAATTTCTGTATAGCCGTCACGGAACAATGCTTGGTTTAACAACTCCGCGGTTAAAAATGTTCTTGTTTATGATGACACAAAGGTGCCAACAGTTGAACATATCCGTGCAACTGTCCTTTTTCCCGCACAGTTCGCAGAACATGGTCTCTCTATTCTGAAGCATGGTGAGTCAAGTGTCCTCTGTCCAATCAACACACTACTTGATCTCTTTCTTTTCGGCATGGCTGAGAAGGGCCGCAGATAGTCAGACCGCTAAAAGACCAGGTGGGAAGGATGCCTCCTATTAGCCTTGTCTAATCGCGTATGGCCAATTCCTCCCTTATCAGTGAACACCTTAAGAAGTAAACTACGAAGAAAAGAAAAGACGCGTGTACATAACATTTCTTGTTGCTTTGATCTTCACGCTGCCTTCTCTGACGGCTCTTCTCGGTTTCGCATTCGCAAACCACTCGTGCCATGTCAGCGCGGCGGCGTATGGTGGCCGGCACATCCCATTTCACAGCTGCCAGTGGTTGGTTTCCGGAAGTTGGTTGAACTAGAGGTCTCGGTTGAACCACACAGTGTTCAGAACAGTCAATGTTGGCCTGTCCGGCAACATGAATAACGGTCTCAAACTACTCTCTAGAGCGAAATTTGAGCTTAAATAGCGTTCATAGAGGTGCAGATTTTGAATATAGGCATTTATAGGCACTTATAGGCATTTAGGCACAAACGCCAAAAATAGTCATTTATAGACACTATAAAAACACTATAAAACCCCTTCTTGACATCTAAGACACGATCATATATCAAAATGGTGCGATGGGAAAGCAAGGAACAAAATAGGCATTTGCCTAAAATCCGGTCTCTAGTTATTACATATCTGCACAACATGTGACAGCCCACCACGATCATGTGCAATGTTACTGAGATCCTATAAAATACACGCGAATTAGGTTTTACCTTCCGGTTTGAAAATTTTTCCATACGCGAACAGTGGTGCATGCTTCTTAAATTTTCGAATAAATTAGAGATCTTTAGGCTTTGCCAATATAAAGTTGTCGGTGGCTTTGGGAAATACTCTGCTCCCTTGGCCCGTATATATTTCTTCGTAACCACTGCACACAAATAAAAATGCACTTTTCGAAGTGCGCAACAACAAGCACTTCTTAATGGTTATCGCGCGGCCCATGCCTTTGCAGACAACAAAAACGTACTGAACATGTCACATTCCAAAATTGACAAAATGATAGCATTATAAAAATAAGCGCCGTGCTCCTTACGTGGCAGTTGCGTATTGCAGGATAAGCCAGGGCCCACTACGCATGCTCCGAAGAAGAGTACCAGTAGAATCGCTGTGTGTATTTGCCGTGAAGTCATCCTTTCGAGCCTTCATTCAATTTATTGCGCAGTATGGAAAGTTCACAAGAACATGCATATGAACTGTAAAATACTTCCGCATAAAGTCTTCCAAAAAGCCTAACACAATAATATTTAAAGCCAATTTCTATACGGCCATGGTGGTCTCCATTTCTCAGTCAGTGCTAGCGACGCCTCTATTTTTACATTGTATATTAAATTGAATAACTGATGTTTTGTTTGGTGACATAGTTTTACGTTTCCACGCGTCTTTAACTCTATTTTCGCACGGCCTGGGTAATTTGGAAAGACGGATTGTTAACAGTAAATTATTAGCTTACTAAGCTATTCTTAATTACGCGCTTTGCGCCTGGCTTTACCTGGTTCATCTGCATATTCTCTAATCATGTAATTTCACACACTGTTCACGGAGTAAAGCTAAATACACGATAAAAACTTCAAACTCGTCCATCAAAATGCCTCCAAGAGGATAATGATGCGTCATTTTCACAAAACAGGTTGTGGTCGAACCACAGGCGGTCACAGACGTCACAGCCGAAGCCAAAGTGCCGCTGGAGAAACTCTCGCCTAAAGCGGGCGTTCGCCCGCGGCGAACGCGCTCCCGCAATCATCACGTCGACGCTGTTCTGCCCGCAACGCCGCTTCTTCGGCGCGCCGTTGCTGCAAGCGTTTAACCCTGCAAGCGTCGTACCCAAGCTTGGGTACGACGCTCAGAATGACGTAACTGATAGCACAGCCAATGGAGACGGCTCGTGACACAGATGCCGAGCGGTTTTTCGTTTTTCCTAGCCATATACAGCTTTCGCTGTAAAAATCATATCGTAGACATGGCAAATTGTAAGGCCTGATATGGTGTGTCCCGTGATGAGCTGTATTCAGTGGGCCTCATCTCTTCTAGGTCCATTGCGCGTGCCACTCCCTTCTTTCAGCGCGTATATATTCCTCATTTTTCACCAAATGAACGATTGTTAGCCCCTGTCTTGCGTATACCTGTGTGCTCTTCTCGTGCGTCTTTCTTTGTGCTTGAGCAGTAAGCTCCAATGTCGATTATAGGCACCTACTGAATAGCATGCACGGCGCGTAATAAAAAACTGAAGAAAAATTGCAACTTGGGCGAGTTGGTATCGGTTCATACTTCAAGTTAACAGCGCACCGTGTGCTCGTTTTGTTGGTGCGCTGTTAACTTGAAGTATGAGCGTAATAATAGTCAGAAGATGTGGCATTGTTTGCAGGAAGCGGTGAAAAATTTCGAAAAGATAGCTTTCTAGCACTCTTCCAATAAAACGGAATAATTCCCGACACGCAAGCTGGTGAATAACAAAGGGTGCGAGCTTGCAGTTATAAAAACTCAATACCCTGCATTTGGTCTACGAACCAAACCATGAAAAAGAACGCACCAATTTCAACGGCCGCTCTGAAGATAGATTGTGATCTTCACGTGCGGTTTCTGACAGTCCTCGTTGAATAATACTCACGGTCCCTACTCGCCGACTGAAACCAATGAAAAGAACCTTTCGCTAACAGTTCTACATTTTTTTCTTCTCATTTACAAATAGAAAGCAAGTTCAATTTGGTTTTTCTGATGAACACAAAAATACAAGAAAGTTAAATAAAAAAACTAGCAGTTTGCCCTGCTTAAGGCTCATGTTGTGTGTGCCCCGTAAAGTGATTAATGACTCTGAAGTATCGGAGGCAATGCGTGCATACGAGTGAAAGGTATCACATCATTTATCTTGCGTGTAAGCCTATATTGCCTTCGGCGTAGACCATACTTGGGCTGAAATTTTGTATTGCAATGTTCATATACATTTCAGTGGCCCGAGCTCAGGGTCACTGTGATCGTGCGTTGTAGTGTAATTGTTTGATTTGCGCGTATATTTTGCCTTAGGTTTCTGTTTTCTTGATTACGTATGTGTTGAAGTGTTCTCAACTCAGCTGTGTCTAGTAGTTCGAGAAGGGCTCGCTGCATCTGACAGGGGTGATTTATGGAACCTGGGATTTATTGGCTGTGTAAGTCCGCTACAGTAATGTGCAATAAAAACGTCTTAGGGTTACCACATGCAACCTTAAGCTGACATTCATTCTTTTTGCACGTTATCAGCAAACACGTTTTTTCGAATTCATGTGGTGATACATGATGAGCCTAAATTATCGCTTCAACACGAAGGGTAGGTTCCTCTAGAAAGCAATACAGTTTGTCGCGTGCATTGTTTTGTATTACCACTCTGGCCGCGGTACATGACGTGGAGGTGATCTATTCTGCTGGTGATTAAGAAAAGACTGCTATCTTACTACGTTCGTAGAGCATCTGGTTCAGAATTTCTACGGACATTGTTGCCACTGCAAGGTCACAGTTAGCCAACAGTGGCCTCGAATGAGCCAGAATTGACCAGAGCTATCTATTATTACCTAGCCACTACATAACCAGCCTTAACCACACAACAGAAGGCTACTATTAGCAAAGACTCACCACAATTAGCTTACAGTTAGCCACAATTATTCATTGTTACACAGCGTTAGCCTACAATCAGCTAATATTATTGAGGGCTAGCAAACACCAGCCAGCAGTTAAGTTGAGCTGAAGTATTCATGGCGGACATGCTTATCACGCTGTCCATGCAGAAGACCGTGGCGTCATTGCAGAAGGGACACCTTCGTGTAACCCTTTCATACTTTTACTTGCTTTGTGACGCCTCACTACGCTGCCTTATGCGCGAGTATATTTTGATCGTTTCCTCCAGTCGCAGATTATTAGGCGTTGCTCTGCGCCAAAAAAGGAGCGCTCACTTGCGCAGCCGCTACTCTGCTCCACATTTGGCCTTGGATTTTAGCGTACGTGAGAGCAACTCATTCAAACTGTAATCTTTAAGAATCGAACATGCTACAGATCCGGCGTGATGAATTATTAATGTGCCGTAGGTTGTCGTGCTGGCCGTTGCATGGCTGGACCGCATCTCGTTTAGAGTTCATCACAGCCCAAAGTCAGATATGATGGATTAGACCTTGTCAATGTGTTCATTGCATGGCCAATGCCACACTGCCAAGGCCAAACATACTTGCTGACTCGTGTTGACTGTTTAGCGCGTTAGGCGGAGACTATTTTCATTGCAGACATTAGAGCCGAAATTGTTGCTCCTACTTTCATCAGCCACTGGCTTTATAGCTTTAGCACGCAGTCATACATCACAACTTATAGGTGAAGCCAATTAGACTCCTTATCATTCGCCTGTCTGACAAAACTAAGTACAATGGGCACATCAGAACTACGGCCTACCATAAGCCGAGTAATGAAATGGTTGAGGGATTGCTCCGGCGGTTGAGCGTAACGTCCATAGCAACCGAGGATCCATATTAGGCTGAAGCATTGCCCATCGTGCTATGGGAATACGCACTACGTTCAAGGTAGGCATTGGCTGCAGTGCTGCGGCGCTTACTTACGGCACAATTCTACGTGTGCCCGGCATCTTATAGGCAGCTGGCCAATGTCTGGCCTGACACCCTGTTGGTGGCTACGCATCTCGTCTCCGCTCCAAACAATAGAAAAAAGAGTAACCACGTCAACAGTTAACCTTCAAGCAGCAGCCACGAATTTCTGACGACCGGCGCAGTACTACGACCACTATCGGTGCCATGCAATGGGCCTTTGAAGTTTCTCCACCATGGGTGGAAGACGCTGACCATCGAAAGGCGCGATTAAATTACACAGTTAATGTGTGCGGCCTTTCACAGGGTTTATTACGTGCAGAGTATAGTTGTACCTAAACAGCTTCAGGTCACGTGATTTGATGAAGGACGTTATGCATGACGTCATCGGTAGAGCGACTGTATCAAGTACCGCATTTTTCGCAGTGTTAGTGTTTGACTGATGCGACTGCGTGAGCACTACCCAACGCGGTGCCGCTCTACGGTTTTTACCAGCGTCGTCAATGCCAGCACAAGGGCGGACAGCGGCGTGCCTCGGTCGCCAGGGTCGCTGTTGTTGGCTACAGTGAAACCTCGGTGATACGAATCACAGCTCATACGAATTTCGGGGTGATACGAATTTTTCTTTGGTCCCGGCCAAGGCCCATTGGCCTGCAGTGTAATGGAGTACGGTTGTTGCGAAGCGATTTTCACCCCGCTACGTTTGATACGAACGTACGCTACCGCCCAGGTACGAAGAGGTCGGCATCTTCCGTGCTGTCGCGGAAGACGCGCCAAGTATGTGCGAGCACGGGAACGCAAGCGCGGGCATGCGCGGCGCACCGCCAAATCGTCAGAATCGCGGTGTCAACATGCATGATTGTTGAGGTCACACTTGTGCGGGCACGGCTGTAAATCTTCCAAAAAATATACCCAGCACCTCCACGATAACAAAATCATAACATAGGAACGTGATTCTGAAATTTTGTCGCCTTGATCTATCGCGTCAAAGCGCTTCTTCCGTTACTTTCGACGCAGTACTCCGGTGTCATGCGAAAACGCATACTAAAATTTGGAAGGGGCTACAGCTGTCGCGACTTGCTGGGCACAACGCACCTGGTTCATTAATTAAATACGCACGTACGGGCCGTATATTTACGAGTGCTGGCATGATTGCCGACATCTAAAAACTTATCTCACAATCATTCAGAGTTCTTCCTGACGTTGCTGCGGTCCTGAAAAACAGTAAATGAAAATGTACTCCAGCTTTCTTTTGTCGCTGGCTAATTTTCCATGCTCTCTGGTGATACGAATTTCGGATGATACGAATATTTTGGTGGTCCCGTGATATTCGTATCACCGAGGTTTCACTGTATTCTGCAATTTTGTCCGGCGACAGAAATTTCCGGTTGGCTCCACGACTACCTTCTGGCTACTATGAACTTCTGTTTTAGCATACGTAGTAGTCAATTATGTTACTAAATTCAGATGCCACGAGAACGCTTCTCACTTACTATATTCAAGGGAGAAAAAACAAGCAAGGTTAAGATTGCCCATTTTTCTGAAGCTTTTCTATCGTATCAGCCGATGCACGCGCATGTCTTTTGCCCACCAGCAGTCTGGTTCTCATCGGGGCACCCCAACGCCAGACGCGGTGCGTGTGCAATAACGGAGTTTCGCGCATGTTAATACACGCGTAGCATGCATTTTCCCCACGCTCTCAGCCATATATTCTGACACCAGTCTCTAACGCACATATTGCGTCGCGTATTCTTGTGTGGACATGACAAAAAGTCGCAGTTTCACCTCAACGGCGAAGAAATGAATGTGATAGCAAGAAATTGAAATGTTAGACGAAGAACGACAAGCAGCTCGATAATCGTAGTGCGCCGCTGAAGCTCAAAGAAGCATGCTTGACAAGAACGCGCAGCCATAGATAGGACAAGCGTGAACGAACAACTGGCACACTTGTTACGTCTTTGTGTTTGATCAACGCGCTGCAAGTGTCGACAATGCAGAACCCAAGCAGAAACCGAGGCTCTTAGGTATTCTTTCGTTTAAACTGCGGCCCGTGGAGTGACCCATCTGCGTCTCATGCCACGCGGTGGCGTCTAACCCAAATTGTTCTCGGCGTTCTTCCAGTTTTTTTTCCCCATCTCAGGGTACAGAAAGGGGCCACCTTTTCGTGCGCGTCTCAAGGGCAGTTTTCAAACTTAGAGAAAATGTAGGACCGTTGCGCGATAGAAAACACGCTCAAGCTCCTCCGAGATCTGCGTACCGCCAGCGGTAAATGGTGTATATAAAAATAGCTTGCCGTTATTGTGCCCGGCCCAAGTATGGCTCGTGGTATAGTTGTCTAAGGCGGCGCACTGCGGAGCGAGGGGTGGCTGGTTCGAATGCCCGGCAGGGTGCTTCGGAATTTCTCACTGATATATTTTTCTGTCTGCTTATTATTATATAGATTTACATATCCGGGACATGACGGCGACGGCAAGAATCCGCCGAGAGTGTCGATATAATTGTTATCGCAATAAAAACAAAGATGCGCTACGCAATTCAGCTGAACTGTTAATACGGTGACTCTTCTGATCAACCGTGTTCTGTGGCTTGAAACAAAAAAGAAAGCTGCTGCAGCGTATAATGTTCCTCTGGACTTGTTGGCTGCATTGTCCTGCAGTTAATCTTTCTCTGGCGAGAACATCATCCCATTCTGCACAAACTGCACTCAATTGACACTTCCGTGTTCTGCACGGAACTTTTAATAATCACTCTGACATAGTTTCATCAACTGTCTGGAGAAAAATATTGTTTATGGAATTGAACGACAGAAAATGTGAGGTTATGAGTAGAGACCGGATTTTAGGCAAATGCCCATTTTGTCCCTTGCGATCCTATCGCGCCATTTTGATATACGAGCAAGAATTAGATGTTAAAAAGGGCTTTTATTGTGTTTCTATAGTGTATATAAATGCCTATTTTCAAAATTGGAGCCTTTTATAAACACAATTTATCCCCAATTTTCGCTTGCGAGGGCAGTTTAAGACCGTTATTCATGTTACCGGGCCACATGGACTGTTCCGAACTCTATGGCGTTCATCTTCCTTTAGTTTAACGAACTTCCGGAAAACAACCACTAGTAGCAGTGAACTGGGACGCACCGGCCACCATAGGCGACCGGGCTGGCATGGCATGAGTGGTTGGCGAATGAGAAACCGTGGAGCGCCGTCAGGGCAACAAAGAGTTACAAGCAAAAAAAATATATATATATATATATATATATATATATATATATATATATATATATATATATATATATATATATATATATATATCTATATATATATATAGGGCAGCTTCACGCTAGTGCTGAAAAGCCTGAAGAAAGGGCGGAGCTGGGGGACCTTCCTTATTTCTTTTTATTTTGCTCTTTTTTTCTCTCTTTCTCTCTGTTTCTTATATCTGTTTTGTACCTCTTTCTTTGTATTTCTTTCTTTCTTACTCTATTTCTCTTTCTCGCTCTTTCTGTATTTCTTTTTCTTCCGTTTTTTTTCTCTCTCTCTATTTATCGCTTCCTCTTTCTTTCTCTCTCTTTCGCCATCTGTCTGTTTTTCTGTCTTATTATCTTTTCATGTCCTTATTCCCTTTATTTCTCTCTTTTTCTCTACCTCTTCCTATACCTTTCTCTCTCTCTGTCTTTTTCACGCGTTCATTTTCGTTTGACAATCGCACCTGCTAAACACTGTAATGGGGCTTGCGCAATTCCTGTGACGCATATAACCCGCCCGAGGAGTTTTGAATGAGGGAACACAAGTTGCCGATAGCTTACCTGTAAAAAAATCAGCCGAGAGTGTCCATATATATGCTATCGCAATAAAACAAACAATTGTAGACAGAAAGAAAAAAAAATTGGCCGCGTATCTGCGTGCTTTGTTGCAAATGTCGTAAAAAAACGATAGTCGTGTGCCGGTCATACTACTATGTTTTGCCTAGCCTCAGACAGCGCCTACTCTACGTTGAATCGGCCGCACCTGACTGGCATTGATAGAAAAAAATTGGCCGCGTATCTGCGTGCTTCGCTGGAAATGTCGTCGAAAGACGATAGTCTTGTGCCGGCCGTACTCCTATGTTTTGCCTTGCCTCAGACAGCGCCTACTCTACGTTGAATTGGCCGCATCTGGCTGGCATCGATAAAATAGAGGCGGTGCTGGGCGAGATATGGACGCCATCGAAAAACATGAGCTTGTGCTGAACCAAGGGCCACTGCCAGCGGCTGGACTTTACCGTCGGCAAAGCGCTTTTTCGTGCAAAGCGTCGCAGTTCATGCACAGCTTTGCATTTTCAGCACAGCCTAAAAGACACAAGGGTCTTTAGAATTACGTATCTATGTATTTTCTAATAAAAGAACACACGACCTGATACTTACATATTAATGTCGCGCCTCAGCTATGCGTAGTATTTGCTTTTTGATCGAATATGTTCACAAGTACGAACGAAAACACCAGTTCAAGATGGCTGGGCGTTCAGAAATTAGTTAAACTTTGGCCCTGTACCTAGCTGAATCGGGTCACGGACAGACAGACAGACAGACAGACAGACAGACAGACAGACAGACAGACAGACAGACAGACAGACAGAAAGACCAAAATTTTTGCGTTTAAGTATCCCTAGAGAGACTATCGTCTTTAATACAGGCGCTGCGCGAGATATGGACGCCATCGAAAAACATAAGCTTGTGGTGAAGCAAGGGCCATTGCCAGCGGCAGCACCTTCTCGTCGGCACATGGCTTTTTCGTGGAGAGCGTCGCGGCTCCTGGACAGCGTCGCATTTTCAGCGCAGCCTAAAAAACGCTAGGGTCTTTAGAATTACGTATATATGTATTTTCTAATAAAGAAACACACGTCCTGATACTTACATACTAATGTCGTGCCTCAGATATGCGTAGCATTTGCTTTTTAATCGAAAATATTCACAAGTATGAACACAAACACCAGTTCAAGATGGCTGGGCGTTCAGAAAGTGGTTAAACTTTGACCGAGTGGCTGAATCAGGGGACGTCGGACAGACAGACAGACAGACAGACAGACCAAAATTTATGCGTTGAAGTATCCCAAGAAAGACTATCGTCTTTAAAAAAATCGAAGAGAAAGGAGGCTGCCCTGCACCACACTTACTTCAGGGTTGCACCCCTAGTGCGAAACTTCCTTAATTTTTTTTCGCGAAAGTATGCTTATTTATTACATTCATCACAACCTCAGTGACAGTGTTACCCAGCCACATTTGTTTTGTGCCGAAGGCACAACTCAATGATGTTGTTCCCATGTCTTCACAACTTGAATGCAGGGTAGCGTAGCGCTCTGGTTAATACACTCGGCTACTGAGCATAAGAAACTGGGTTCAAGCCTAAGTGCCACAGCGGAATGCTAATTTTATTACAGACGATAGTCTTTCTTGGGAAACTTAAACGCAAAAATTTTGGTCTGTCTGTTTAAGAGAATTTTATTTTCCGGTAATGTTCTACGTTACAGGAAACGTATCCATCTGGTGTACATTTGCATACCGAATACGCTCATAACATTCATGTTCTACATGCATATGTACAATTGGAACTAAGTGTACGTGCAAACAAGATTCAAAATGTGCACAATGAAATCCACGTGCTGATGTACGCGTGCTTAAATCAAACAACAAAGTTATTTCATACAGCAAGCAGCTTGCCAGTTTCAATGAAAGGACAAACACTCGCCTACCTTCCTAGTAAGGAAGGAAAGGCATGGTCACTTTATCATTTCTAACAATAATAAATCGTGTTGACCAGTGCCGGAGGAAAGCTTCTTCCCCTAAGATGACCAGTTCCTCGTTCAGATGGGTCAACAATAAGGTTCCTAAACGATGTAACAAAGGAAACATGGCCCTCTGCGGGCGTGCCCGCAAGCGCACCAGTCCCCTGCGCTTCCACAATACAAATGCACCGATACACATTATCAGCTCAACAAAAATGTCTCTACGGCGACACTGCCATTCCATACTAACTTGAAACATGCTTGTCACCAAACGCCAGAAAGTGCGCGCTACAGGACATTCGTGGAGGACATGATTCAGGGTTTCCGTCCGGCCGCATTGCGGACATGAGACGGAGGGCGCCACACCCAACGCCGCAAAGGCGGTCGGCCGTCGGCAACGCCTGCCATTCTCCTAACCAAGTGAAGTCTCGGACTTCAGCGGGAAGGGACGTGGCTATCAAGGACCTGCGTCTTCTCCTGCGGCACTTCCTGCGCTGGTCATCATTTAAAGTTTTCAGGGCAATAAATTCACAAATTTCAGTGGGAGACATTTCATTCATTTCACAGTCTGGCAAATGATCACGCAAAAAATGCAACGATCTCACTACGTACTTATAATACGCCGGTGGCCGCTCAGCCGCCGGTCCCGTCTCGTCTGCTAATCCAAAGAAACGACGCGAGGTTCCCAACAGGTACGTTGTGAGCTCTTTGCCACGGTATGTCATATCTGAGATGAGTTCCCATGTGTTCTTTAAGGTTAATACGCGACACATTACTTCAAAGTCAGGAATGCTAAAACCCCCCCATGTTTGTCGGCAGGCGGACCAAGGCTCTGGCAACGCTCTCTGTATGACCGTCCCCAAAAGAAGGAGCCACATGCAGTGGCTATCCTCTGCAAAACTCGTCGAGGTGGACGGGCAATTTTGGCAACATAAAAAAGGGACGCTGCTATGCTCGTCTTGATCAGATATGCACGTTCAGTAAAGGGTAGACGAAAAGTTCTGGCAATCTCGATACGCTTATCTACTTTACGTTTAATCTCATTCCAGGTGGTACGGGCTACTTCACCTGAAGCAAGGAAAGTCACGCCCAGGACTTCTACTCCATCCACCCAGTGGACACCATCGGGAAACTGATCATCGAACGTTCCGAAGCGCAATGCCTTACTTTTGTCTGGATTGAGGCGCGCACCGGAAAGGCTACTGTATGTGTGGAAGAGTCCAAGAAATGCCCTGTAGTTGTCAATATTTCTGATAAAAAGGGAAACATCATCAGCATAAGCTGCCACTTTCACCTCACCCTGGCCAGGGAGAGGGAATCCTCGTATTGATTTACACCTCTGGATCTGTTCCAGCAATGGTTCTATACAGAGTACAAAAAGAAGCGCAGAAATGGGGCAACCTTGTCGTATACCACGGCTCACGGCGATAGGTTCAGTTGTGTGGCCATTGACTACTAGGCAAGCTTCCAGGTCTGTATAAAGCAGACGAAGAACTTCCACTAAGCGTGTTGGAAAACCGAAGCACTCCAACACTGCAAAGAGATATTTCGCTCAACCCTATCAAATGCTTTTTTCTTGGTCCAGAGAAACAAAAACACCAGGGACCTGTGTTCTCGTAGGCAAACGTAAACAGATCGCGGGTCAAAGCCAGTGAAGAGAATATCGTTCGATCAGGAACACAGCATGTTTGAACATTACTGATTATTTCAGGAAGGACAGTCGTTATGCGTTGTGCTAGAATAGCAGCTAATATTTTATAGTCAGAGTTGAGCAGAGAAATGGGTCTCCATGCCTTTGGGTCTGATGGTACACCACCGCTTTTTGGCAGGAGTATGACTCGGCTTTCTCGGAACGTTTCTGGTCGGATTCCATCGGCAAGTAGCCCATTAAGCATCGACAAAAGGTGGACATGTATTACGTCAAAGAAGGTCTTGTAAAAAATCAGTGGTAGCCCATCAGGGCCAGCCGCAGCAGAGGCGTTCATTCGTTTTAATACAAGGCGTAGCTCTTCAAGCGTCACTGGAGTGCATAAGCTCTCGCGGTGCTCTTCTGGTATACGAGAGATTAATTCCTGAGCAGAACTCACGAATGGCTTCGCTCTGGTTCTCTGTGTTTGTGTCCTCTGCTGTGAACAGGGTCGTGAAGTGCGTTTTAAAAACGGTCATTATATCTTCTGCTCGATCAGACTGTGCGCCACTGGGCATCTCAACGAATGGAACTGATGCTCGTTCTTCTAGGCAGCCGTTACGGACCCTTCGGAGAACAGCGGGATCCGCAACGGGCCTTCCGCTGACGTATGTCTGCGCAGCGGTACGGGAGCTAAGGCGGAGTAGGAGTTTGTATCGCGCCTTCAACTGATTTAAGTAATCTTGCATAGCGAACGTCAGTGTTTCGCCTCTCCGAACGATGCGCGCTTTTCGAAGTGTGTCGTTTATTTCCGTCGTTAGACGCGTTTTTCTCTCTCTGCCTGCTTTGATTAGTTCGGCACGCCAGGTGTCCTTCAACGTATCCCAGTCTGACGGTACTGATGAGCGATTGCACATACATTCCAGTGCAGTGCGCAAGGAAGCTACACTCTCGGGGTCATATACAAGTGATGTGTCCATTTTTTCATTGTTTCTTAATCGGGAAGGGCTGATCACAACGCATTTTTACCGACACAGGGTAGTGATCGGAGATGCGCGGTACGTCTGGGGGAAAATGTAAGACTTCACAACTAACGAGATGCGTAGCTAACACTTCAGGGAAATAAAAGCTATCAAGACGGCTCATATTGGTTCGTCGTTGCCATGTGGCACTAAACTCGTCTCCGTGAGTATCCAGCCACGCATCTCTCAGTTTGAAGTTTCGTATAAGCTGCTTCAGCGCCCGGGCTCCGCTGTATGGTCTGCCCATTCGCCGGCCACTTACATCCCTGTACGGATCGTCTACGCAATTAAAATCACCAACCAAAAACGTGGGGTAACTGTCGAACATAAAAGAATCAAGGGAATCAAAAAAAATCGGAGGTGTTCGCGCGCTGGGCCGGAGCGTAAATAACGAGTGCCCTTACACGTCGGCCATGAAGGTTAAAGTCCACAGCCAGCGTGCGACCATCAAAACCGTAGTGACAATGGGCTCCCTGACGAAACACTGGCGTTAGAAAAACGACTCCGACGCCACACATGAAGGAATCTGTTAAGGAAAAAAAAGCATCGACAACCAAAACGGGAGCAAAAGGATTGAACATCATAAGGAGATCTGAAATTACTTTCTTGAAGGAAAAGAATGTCTGCATGACATGTCCTGGCGAAGTTCATAACTTCCCACTGCTTGTCTAGGTTTCTAAAACCTCTAACATTTAAGGAGAGAAAATGAACCGTCGCCATTGTTTAGAGAGCATGGGCTGATATTTAGAACCAAGGAAAAAGGTAGGGGAAGCACTCAGAGAGCCATCGTGGCTACGGGGAATTTCGCTCTGACTGCGTCAGAGCATGAGGAAGTTTGTGGGGCTTACTCACCCCACCTTCAGAACCTTCAGAGTCCGTAGACGAGGGATGCACGTGCTTCGCCGCCTGGCGTCCGATGTCCATTGGGCAGTCTGTAGCGCTCGCTCCGGCGACAGGACCAGTAATCTTGTGAAGGAGATTCGAAAGGTTCATTTTGCGGGCCTGGGCAGAGAACTTGCACACTCTGGAGCTCATTGCTGTCGGTTGTGTGAGGTCCGGTCCGGAGATCATGGCTTCTGGACGCCCTGCAGCTCGTGTCCCACGACCCATCGACGACCGTGGCTTATCGGAGCCATCTGTGGAGCCCCCCGGGATCCGCACTGGAACCTGTGTGATCTCCGCTGGGAAACGAGGCGTGAGCAGCAGGTTTTGAGGTGTCGTGGTCGTCAGGAGTTTCCGACGAAGAGTCGGTGGTGTCGTTACGGGTGTGGAGATCTGACGACGCCTTCTCAGAAGGAGGAAGAAGGTCGTCTAATTCTTCGGAATCTGTTTGGGAACAGACATCCGATGTCACGGTTTCGCTGTCTGATTCCCGCGCAGGTGCCTGTTCTTCCTGAAGAGCCCGTGTTGCGCCACGCCTCCTGAAGAGGCGTGGCGCATTCTTTTCCGATGTGACCTGCCAGGCGGCACCTGGAACACACCTTCTGAACTCCTCGATAATCACACATCACGGTAAAACCTTGCACAGACAGGAAATTCGGTATAGGTTTCTTCATCTCAACTCGGGCCAATCAGATGCCGGTGCCGACTCCTGGGCGGCCCTTGAAAGCTGGTTCGTGTACTTGTTGGACATTACCGTAGGCCGAAAGGGCTACAGCGAGGGCTGCATCACCGACCCACAGCGGAACTCTGAATACTGAAACATGGACGATTTCGGGGCCAACGCTGATAAGAGGTACCGATACGCCATTCAGAAGAAAAGCTGCCCGGCTCTTGAGCTTTGAGGCTGCACTGTCGTTTGCGGCAGCTGCGCCGAACTTTACTCCTCCCATATGTTGGAGGGACTTGATACCAGCTGGTCCGGTCACTGCTTCGAGAGCGTCGATTACGTCATCAATAGTGCTACCCTCAGGCGCACTAAGGGTGAAACAATGCGCCTTGGGCGGCGGTGCGGCGAAAGCCATCAGGTGGGAAGGCCGAGCCCTGGCACCCACGGTGAAACGCTGTGGAGCCCGAGCGGTTGATCTGGAGCGAGATATGGACCCCGTCTAGGAGCGTCCATATCTCGCTCCTAGACGGGGCCGGGGGCTGTATCCAGGCGGTCCTCCTCGAAGCTTGTAGAAAGCGGTCGCAATCGGGCAGCTGGCAGGCTGTCTGTCTATCTGTCTGTCCGTGACCTGATTCAGCTAGCTACAGGGCCAAAGTTTACCTAATTTCTGAACGCCCAGCCATCTTCAACTGGTATTTGCTTACATACTTGGGAACCTATTCGGATCAAAAAGCAAACACTACGCATACATGAGGCCCAACATTAATATGTAAGTATCAGGTCGTGTGTTCTTTTATTAGAAAATACACAGATACGTAATTCTAAAGACCATAGTGTCTTTTAGGCTGTGCTGAAAATGCGAAGCTCTGCATGAACTGCGACGCTTTGCACGAAAAAGCGCTTTGCCGACGATAAAGTCCAGTCGCTGGCAGTGGCCCTTGGTTACCTTGGTTCAGCAAAAGCTCATGTTTTTCGATGGCGTCCATATCTCGCGCAGCGCCGCCTCTATTTTATCAATGCCTGCCAGATGCGTCCAATTCAACGTAGAGTAGGCGCTGTCTGAGGCAAGGCAGAACATTGGAGTACGGCCGGCACAAGACTATCGTGTTTCGACGACATTTGCAGCGAAGTACGCAGATACGCGGCCCATTTTTTTCTTTATTTGCTTATTTATGCCTTTCTTTCTGGATTCATGTTTGCATAATTGCTATCTGATACACAGATGCACGAGCAGTTTTCTGTTTGAGTCGGCGTTGAAATGCTGGCGCACTTAAATTTCGTACTTTACCGTAACGGTTCTCAAACTCGAGTTTTGGTGGCAACCGGTCGGCCTACTGTACGGCCGTTCCATACACCGACGACTGTTGGAAAGACGAAAGTCGGGAGGGCAACGCCACGCATCTAAAAGGCACCGTTCCTGTAATTTCCTTTATCCTGTCATTGTTTGTCTAAGTGATAGAGCTGGAACTTGATCTTTTTGTTGTAGTTATCATTTGTGCGAGAATGGCAACCAAGGATATTTGAATAAGAAATGAAATATTGCAGTAAAAGCCAGATTAAGTTTGGAGGCTTTCGAGCATGACTTATGCTGCGCGTTCTCGTAAGCACTTGGATCTATCGACCATGGTGGTGAACGAAAGAACCTTTATTCGGCTGCCTTTCTAAAGGCGCCCTGTGCTGGCATGCTTGGCGAATAAGCTTGAGTTAATATTTCCCCGTATCCATTATGTATTTAGATGAAACCCAGCCGTATCACGTAGAAACACTGTCTTATGGGCTAGAGCGCCCACCGCGATGGCTGGAGCTAATTGTCGGACAAACGCAGGTGCCAACGATAAGCCTGCAGTCTTTGATACCACATGTAAAACTAGCACTTGTTCCGTGTACGAATACAACCGATGAGCGAAACTCCTTAGAAGTGGGACGCTCGCGGCGTTCGGCTCGCACGGCGTTTCATTGTCCAGGCAACGGACCAACCAATGGGCGGACGACAGGGTGAAGCGATGGTTTCGCGCGTTCGCCGGTTTGAGGGGAGAGGGCAGAGTCGAAGAAAGAGAGAGAAAGAGACTAATGTGCCTCCGTTTCGCATGCGTTCGTATTCTCGCGCTTTGCGCATCGTGCAGACGCCATCCGCGTTCCAGCGCTCATAAAGCTAATTTACCCTCCCGCGTGAGGGGGAGACGCCAAAGCTGGCACCGTGTCAGGGAGCTTCAACGGCGACAGCGACGGCGGGGTGCCGGCCTAAGACATTTAAAACGTCAGTGTAGTCAGACCTTTAAACGTCAGACCTTTAAACGCCAGTGTAGTCGACGTTCTTGGTAATTCCACAATGAGCACACAACTACTACACTTACAAAAAAAAAAGACGCATATCCACGGACTGAACCATGATGAGTGGGCGAAGCTCCGGATGTTCATCGGTAAAAACAGTGAATCTTTCGGGAATATTGCCCAGTACATCATCGAAGACGTGAAAAACACTGTGTGTATATATTAAAAAATTTTATTTATTCGCGAGCCGTGATTTTCCGTTTTCGTACTGGAGCCGTGTTTTCTTCGTTGGTCGTAAGCCGTGGTGGTTACTGTTTACATAAGCCGTGGCTTCCGTTCCGCCTTCATTTTAACGGCTTTATGGTCGGTGAAGCGGAGGGATAGGGGTTCTCGGATGGGTCGTAGTGGGAAGTTTGCAAATACATGCAAGCAAGATCAAGGAATGGAGTCAACCTGGGCGACTGTTTTTTATTCAGCGATGCAGGTTCCTCGGATGGTTGTGGGTTGCATGTAGTCGATCACAAGATGGCACCGCAGCGCCATCTAGTGATCATTCTGAGACCTAGAGGTGGCTACTACGACGACGACGGACGACAACTACGACGACGCCGGACTAGCCTACGCCCTAAGGAGCTTCGCCCCTAAAAATCACAGCATATCCACTGAGTGTATGATGATGAGTGGGCTCCGGAGGTTCATCAGTAAACCGTGAATCTTCCGGGAAATTCGCCCAGTACATCATCAAAGACGTGACAAACACTGTGTGTATATATACAAGAAATTTATATTTTATTCGTGAGCCGTGATTTTCCGTTTTGTTTTCGTTTCTTCGTTGGTCGTGGTTACCGTTTACATAAGCCGTGGCTTCCGTTCCCCCCTTCATTATAACGGCTTTATGGTCGGTGAAATGGAGGGAGAGCGGTTCCTGAATGGGTCGTAGTGGAAAGTTCGCAAAGACAAGATCGATGCAGGTTCCTCGGATGGTGGTTGGTTGCATGTGGTCAAACGATATGCATGTGAGACCATATTGCGATGCCATGTGTTGTATGGCATCGCGATCGTCATCAGCGTCATCGTTATGACGCATAGTGTGTACATTCCATGTACCCACTATGCGACACAGTGCTGTGCCGTGATGGCAGCGTCATCGTCATCGTACAGGGGTAGCTACGACGACGACGACAACTACGCAGGACGACGCCGGACTAGCCTACGCCCTAAGGAGCTTCGCCCCCTAAAAAAGCGCGTGCGGTACATGATGATTATACTATTTTTCGACGGAGCACAAGTTACCAACAGCTTTGATGCTTTCCTGTTAACCCTCTATTGCATGAATTATGAGAAAATCAATAGAAAAATTATTTGATCATTTTTTATCATTGACTACATGAAGAATAAGATGTACAAAAATTTTCAGATTTATTGTGACTGTATTAATGAAAATAACGGTTTGTGCCAAATATGGCACACTATGCACGTGAGCGAGCAAACTTGCTGCCATGGCTGAAAAACAAAATCTCACTGATTGCGGTCTTTTTAGCTTGATTTGTGGAATAAAGCAAAGCAATTGCTTCCTGTGTTCAGGCATCATTGAACATTTTGGTTAGTGCATCTGACTGCCGACATCTACGTGCAAGATGGCCGCTTACACGTTTCGCTGTTCTCATGGTGCCGCCTTGCTGTACTTTCCTGCCCGAATTTCCAACCGCTGACTTGTGGTTGTGAGCGTCAGTTGCCGACATATCGTAAAAGCTAAATATCGCCATGCACTGGTTAGACTTCACATAATTTTTTCGTGCACCCACGCCAATAATGTAACAAAAAATTGCCAGGTACTGCTGCTGACACTCGATATTTTCGTGAAGCATCTCAAAACCTACTGCCACAACTGAAATCTGACAAAAACAAGCTGTGCTGCATGATCACAGATGATTTCTTTTCGTTTGTATTTGCACTGTGCAACAAAACATAGATGGCATCATATTGCACATTTCATCACTCACATGCATAATGTGCCAAATATGGCACATACCGATTTCCGACTATATACCGTAGTGGAAAACGGAATTGAGAAGAGCCTTAATGAGCATGAATTTTCAAAGCCACGAGATATGCCAAAATAATTTTTTCTTGCTTCTGCAACGAGAAAATGGTTGCAAGAAAAATATAGAAGTCACTGTCGTTCATGATCCGAGCTTGCACGTGCACCATGCAATCTATTTCATGTCTAGATTTCATACTGCTCTAGGGATGGCAGCGCTTTTTTTTATATTTAGTGCACGTAACTATAAGGATTACTCTAACTGTGTCACATTCTCCACTGGTCCTCTTGCGCCCGCTATAAAAAATGTTAATCGGTATGTGCCAAATATGGGACGCCATGCAATAGAGGGTTAAATTGTAATGTGCACGCGACTTTTGCTTTATGTCTAATTTACTTTTGAAAGTGTTCCCCGACAGCGGAGGAATTGGCCCTACGAGATTTACCCCGGCCAATACGAGGCCCTTCTGCTCTTTCAGTGGTGTGGCTCTCTGCTCCTGTGCACCACACACAGCGTTTGACTGGAAACGAAAATGGTTCCCGCTGAACATAGCGTTCGTTGATAATAATCTACGTTCTCGCGAAACAGTAACTATAGCTGTACAAGTGCTGACATCTTGAAATTTTGTCCATTCTAATTTTACTCATTGTATATGGTGAATTCTTCTTTTGTACCTTTTTTGCAGTCCACACTGTAGCACTCCTCTCTTTGACTTTGAGAATAAATCAATGAATAATCGACAACTCACCGGCGCCTTGAAATCGAAGCAGGAGGGAAAGACCTGTGCTCTTATATCTACCTTACAACTTATTCAAAATGATATTATTTATTGTTTAACATGAAATGTATATACGGCAATAATCATGTTACCACTTATGATCCCCTTGGCCAAGTTAAAGCACTCCAGGCGGTCGAAATATCCAGAGCCGTAGAAAGTGAAACGTAAAATCCCAACAATTATTATGTTACCTTTCGCAAAAAAAAAACTTGGCGATGAAGCTAATTTTCATGTCTACATTGGCTACCATTAGCTTTAGTTCTGGCTCCTTTTACAAAGCTATTCAATGACAACCCTGGCTCACACCAACGTGATCATTTTTTAAGGGCAATTGACCCTGTCAATACCCCCAATGAGAGTACACGTGGTATTCTACTATGTGGTTTATGTGCAAATAGAGATTTTCGGGGGACACACGTGCCATGTGCCTTCGTAACTGAAGCCTCTGAATAACAAAATGAGAAGTTCATTGAAAAAAAAAACATGGTTGATCCCTCCGTCATAGGAATCGGAATAACACGAAAGTGAAACGTGTCTTTACAGAAGTAGTTGAATGTTTACTGCACATTGATATAACAGCTTGCACAACTTCTATTAGTGTTTGACAGTTAGGGCACCGTTTAACGTGGATGCATCCACGTTGGCGCTTGGTGGCACATCTCTATCCGGACGACTAGTGTCCATGATCATTCATTAAACAGACCCTTGTGGTCATAGATGCTTGCGGTAGCTGTACGGTGAAAGCGGAATTAGAGAAAGCGGTGTGAAAGCCAGAACAGCGTCACTGATTGGACGCCGAGCTTGGGCTAAGGTCGCCAACTCGCGGCATGTCAGAGTTATTGAACCACGCTGTCCGACCAGAGGGAACGCAACGCGCGTCGGGTCTTCCCGTTGGCCGGCTGCAATTTTTCGCGGGGCGAGCTAGGAACGCGGAGTTACAGCCACGCCAAGCGCTCGCGCGTCGCAGAGCTATTTTTGGTATGGACGCATGCTATGAGCGAGGACGATGTTAGGCGTAAGGTCGCCACCTGGCAGTGTGTTCATGCATCGACAAAATTGCACTTTTCCTATTCGAAACGCCGGGATGGGGACAAACGCGTAGAAACGACGCTGTGAAAGAACTCATCGTGCACTTCACGGTCATAATGCATTACTTCACTTTAGCAAGAACACTGTGAGAGGATAGTGGTAGATATAAAAGGCTTTTTTTAAAGCCTACATAGTATGTGACCGCGGCGCAGTGGTTAGCGTGCCCGGCATCTCTCGAGGCGGACCGAGAGGTCGTAGGTTCGATTCCCGTTGACGGAACTTTGTCTTTGAACATGCGTATTTTTTCCACTTCATTTCCGTGGCGGAAATACGTCACTCAAATCTTGGTGGAACCTGGCATAAAACACTTTCGTGTTAAAATCAAAACTGTTCATGCACAATGCCTGCTTAAAAATTATGCGTGGCTTTAATTGAATGATCACCGTAAAGACCATGGGGCAGCGGAGCTGAGGATTAAGCGTCCGCGATGGAACGCAAAGTAATACTGGCCGAAACAGAGCTTGGTTTAGCTAGGTTTAAAGGAGTTAAGCATTCCCATCCACCATCCCAGCCCGCCGACCCTCCTCCCCACTCGACTCCCTCCTCCTCCACACTGGGCTCTCAGCATTTCTCCTCCTATCCCTTCGCCTACCCCTTCTCCCTCCCCTACCTTGACTGGACATCTCTCTGGTTAGCTGGGCATTACCCTCTCCCTTCTCCCCTCTAACTCTTTGCAGCGCGAACCTGACACAAGGGCACAAGAAGGAAGACAACACACGCAGCGCAACTATCAACAACAATGTTTATTTTTCGAGACCCCCGCACCACCCTAAGTATACCCCTACCTCAACAGCAAACAAAGGTCACCTGATGATAACGACCGACATGTGCGAGGGAATCACCCATCGAACAACAACGTAACAAGTGATAACCGCCAGATGGCTCGTGTCGACAGAGGTGTCGTGAACCCTTCTACGTTCTATGCTCATAACGCGGAGAGACAGTGTGAAAACCACTTCTCTCCCCGGAACGGCCTCAATCTTTTACGCCAGTGTTTTGTACAGTTACGGAGACCAGATCCAAAACAGTTAGTTGCCACCCTTACTTCTAAAACTTTACAATGTATTGCTCTCGCATTCAGTGATTTTTTTTAACAGCGAAGCTGTTTAAGGGAGCCGTAATTTGCGCGGCGTACCTCGTGCGGCCTACATACATACATACAAAGAACTTTATTCGAGTCCTGAGGGACAAGACAAAAGAGGCCAAGAGACCTCCCCAATCAAGTCGGTGGCTCCACCCATGTCGGAACCGGGAGATGATGACTCTCGGCGACGACACGAGCCCTCTGGACGGCCTGGAGTTGATGCGTGAGATCCGGTACTGCGCAGTCGCTCATCCCAGGTGGCCGCATCATGTAGAGTGGAGCCCACGTTAAATGGGCACAGCCAGAGCATATGGTCGAAGGAGCAGGTAGCGTGCCCGCATTTAGAGCACGACTGTGGAAAATCGGGATTGGACCAACTGAAAGCTCTAGGAGTAAGATAAGTGCGTGTCTGCAAAAGTCTGAGAGTAACGGATTGGGCTCTGTTTAATTTGGGGTTCGGTGGAGGGAATGTTCGCCTACCCAGCTTATAGTGAGACGTAATTTCGTTAAATGTTGTTAAAGGGTCTTTAATGAGGCAGTCCTGTGACTGAGCCGGTCTGTTATTCCCAGCGCGGTACGTGAGCTCTCGCGCTAGGGAATGAGCCCGCTCGTTGGGATTGCATCCTGATATACATTCTACGTGAGCAGGGAAGCCACGAGATGTGGTGACCGCTGAGCTTTTCATTTGTTCCTCCTTGCATAGATTTGTGAACGATGCTAGCGGCTTGGCCTGATATTAAAGCATTTGAGTAGTTTCTGACCGCCGTGCGCGAATCCGAGTAGACGGTGACGGGTTGTTTAGCCATATGAAGGGCCAGGGCTATGGCGGTCTCTTCCGCCACATGTACATGTTTTGTTTGCACTGATGCTGCATTGATTAGTGTTCCTCGCGCGTCAACAACTGTTATAGCGAATCTTTCTTTTCCCTCGTATTCGGGCTGCATCGACAAACAAAACGTCCGCCGTGTGTGGGCCGAGTCTCTTGAGAATAGCCTTTGCACGAGCGACTCTCCGACCCTTGTTATAGATAGGGTGGATGTGTCTCGGAATCGGCTCCACTATTATGCTTTCCGTTGCTTCTCTAGAAAGAGGGTGCACATTTTGCATCGAAACTAAGGGTGATATGCCTGCCTCGTCAAGAATTTTATTTCCCGGCCTGGTTGACGATAATCTACAGACTTGTGCAGCAAAGTGAGCCTCAATTAGTTCTTCAACTATTTGGTATCTGCCACACAAATTGGGACAAGTCCCACTAGCCACTACACACCACTAGGTCTATAAAGATGCAGAAGGCAACAGCGCTACAAACAAGGAAGTGTCACAGAAATTTGTGCGTTCCATCAGAACACTATCATCATTATAAACGGATAGGTGTCACAGAAATTGGATAAATCCCGCTACTCACCACTCGTCCAGTAAAAAGGAAGAAGGCAACAATCAGTCCAACACTAAGGCAACGGCTGGTGCGAGAAGACCCCTATGCTATGGAAGCCCTACGCCAACGACAACGTGCCCATAGATCTACGAGAGGTGCGAACGTTTGGATTCAGCGTGAGTTTCTGTCTTTGTAGTTTGGACATCCATCTCGTGTATGTGACTGTGTGTGATTTAACTCGAACCTTTCTGCGCTGAGAATCAACGTAGTAACAACCAGCGTCACATAGCTAAAGCCTAGCAGCGACCTAGAAGGCACCTAGAAACAACCTTCATCACCTATCTAAGGCCTAGAAAAAACCTTGAAGCTACCAGATTGGTCACAGCGAGAAGAAAATGACAGGACAGGCTGTCCCGTCGTTCTCTTCTCGCTGAGTGTAGTGTTTCCCGATGTTTCCTTTCTTTTTTTATCCAATTGGACAATGAACCAGATTGGTTTTGAGAATTGTCCAGTTCCGCTGTTTCAGGCATTGCGTGGCTTAGTGTAAGCTTCGCCTGTTTGTTTTTTCTTCTTTTTTGGACAGGAAGTGAGTAGTGTGCCTTGCCCAATGCTTGTGGTACATAAACCCCTGGACATCGATTCTCCCAAATCGGTGCAGTTTGAGGAGCTTCGCCACAAAACTGCTCCGGCAGTAGACGGCCGCATGGCGTGTGCTAATCTTTTGTGCATGTCACCTCGTCGTCAAAGCAACAAAATATTTTATTGATATGATCGTCTTATTCATTCGTCTGGAATAAACTAAGCCTGGAAGTGTTCTATGGTGTGAATTCGCTCACGAGTTTCGGAGAAAAGCTTCAGTCACTCGGTGTATAATATTGCAATTCTTCTTATTATGTATAATTGCATAACACCATTTCTTTGCTGTTGTTTTGTATATATTTTTTACGCGCTGTGTATACTTCTGTTTTTTTTTTAAGTTTTCATTGTGCTGTTGTACTATGGTGTTTGTATATTTGTTATGATGTTTGAATGTATTCTTCCTGTATCTTAAAACTGTCCCACCCTGTAACAGCCCGATGGGGCTCACAGTATTGAAAATAAATAAATAAATAAATAAATAAACAAACAAACAAACAAACAAACAAACAAATAAATAAATAAATAAATAAATAAATAAATAAATAAATAAAAATAAATTGCGCGCACGTAACTACGTACATTAGACAACGTTCTTATTGTGATGTACATATTTCCTGTGTGTACCGCTCACTGGTAGCCTTTACTCCCTACAGAACCAATTCACCAATTTGAAGACACCGTCATCGGGAATAAAGCTCATCAAAAACAACAAAAGTTGAGTGCCCACTTTATTCGCAGATTAGTTCTCTCATGTCCATCCATACGAAAATATGGCGTAACGTATGAAGGCAGATGCATCATCGAGTGCGTCAAAGGCTCCTTTTGTGGTATTAACAACGTGAAATGCACATGCCTTAAAGAAAAATAAGCAAATATACCAAATAAATATGATGAAGCATCGACAGTTCTAACATGTAGTGAGAGTAAAAACCAATACAAAAACCGAAATGAATAAGCCATAGTTTTAGCTGAAATTAATAATATTTCTTCAATTTGAACCACATACTACACACGAATTGTATCTGCCAAGTTATCCCAATGGAGCAACGTTCATAGCACGTCATTACAGCCTGATCGCCGTTCACCACCTTCTGCGATTGAATGGTCGACTTTCACTGAGACTTTAGACGTGGCTAATGAACAAGCATTAAACAAGATTTTAACTATTTCTACAATTAAATTGCTCCGGAAATGATACATGGACTAAAATAGCCACCACAATCTAGGAGTAAACGTTGCTGTGCAGGTTAGTTTTCACTTATCACACGCCCCCCAAAACTCTGAAATCGTGCATTTATTTGTGTAGCGGCAAAAGGGACGACATATGATAACTTTGACCAGCTCTCTCACTGGGTGAGAAGGAGAGCAACAGGAAGCGATTGTACTAGGTCCTAAATGTATAACCGTTCTTGAGAGCCCCCCATGGTTATATCTGCTAAAATATTCCAAAGTAACTCAAATCTATGGGGCGACATCTGGTGCTGGCTTCTAGCTGCGATATTGTAGGCGTAGTTTGCCACGCAGCCTATGAGTCACTGGATGCATTTTCTCCCAAGAGACAACGCTGACAAACCACTTTGTCTTAGATAACACAGTCTCGGCTTTGAGGTTCCGTAACTTTCGCGGCACCAATTCGACATGCATTGACGAGCCTCTGTGTTTGACACCCGGCCAATATTTCTGCGACAAATAGTGCACATGCACGGAGTTTCAGATATATTATTCTGAATCATCTGTAAACCTATGAGACATAAAAATGTATGATTTTTTTCTTCTACGGCAGCTGACATACAAACACCTGCCTTCATTTTCAGTTTAACGCATTAATGCTAATAACATCGTCCTCAAATCTGATGTTTCTAACTCCTTTAACTATCGAGTGTTTGGTTTTTAGCTACTTAAACAAGGTTCATTAAATATGCATCTATGGCCAGGAAGCAAAAAAAAAATGAATGCTTCTTGCTGATATTAATATTCAAGACTACGTACCTTCACTCGCATTACTAAATTTAGCACTCACCATGCCTTCTTCCGTGGCACGCTTGTATTCTCTTGACAAGTTCAAGTAAGTGTAGTGCTGTGAACTCTGTAGATAAAAAACAGCGTGATACTTCCGTGGTGAGTATTTCAAAAAGTTGAAGCCTAGGAAAGTGAGATTGCCTACACATTGCGCACTCCTTCGCGGTGAAAAACTTCTAAGCTTCCACAACAGGAAAGTGAATACAAAAAACGCAATTTACCGCGACCACCATAACATGGTACCTAGCATATAAAAGAAAATACGAAATCTAACAAAGCACTATGACGATGAAATGGGCTTACATTATTTCGGATCGGTAGCAACATACACTCGTAACCCTGAAACAAAAACAGCATTCATCCCATGGTCAGTATTTTTGCGTGGAAATGAGATCTGTATATGCCTGTATACTCTGAAGTGGTAGTGGCATTTGAACGAGTTGATACTGGACGCATTATTAAGAGATTATAATAATACTTGAAGATCAACGTCCCAAAACCAATATATTGTCACATGGTCGTGACGTCGACGAAGGCAACAGTCGGCGTGAAAAAGAAGGAACTCTTTATTTGGCCATAAACTTGTGGCAGGAAAACTGAAAGTCAGATTACGGCAATGCACACTGGCACTGAAAGCGGCGAACAGAGCGTCGGTTGTCGATCGAACTGATCAGCTTTTATACATCACGCGTCGAACATTCTAGTGTTATCACTGGTCGTCGCGCAAACTCTGGAATAATCTTGAGTGTTCGCGTGCTGAGCAAAATGTTAACAAAACGATCTACTACGAACGTGAAGCTTCCCGAACACTGAGGCGCGATCTGCGCCGAGCATTGCTCACAGTCTTTGTCGGTTTAAACAGAGCACATCAAAATAACACACGTTGCAATATGATTATGAGGGACGCTGTATTGGAGGGCCTCCGGAAATTTTGATTGCCTTGTGTTCTTTTACGTGCACCTAAATGAAAGCACATAGGTCTCAAGCGTTTTCGCCCCTATTAAAAATGCGGCCGCTGGGACCGGGATTTGGTCCGCGACCTCGGGGTCAGCACTCGAGCACCTTAACCACTAGACAATTGTGGCGAGTCTATTTAGAGATTTTGTATAATTAATGGGTGATATTTATTTGCTGTGTCTTGTTAATTTTTTTATTTGTTGTTTTCTTGCCATGCGCGTTTACTTACTTATTAGCGCTTTTTAAATAGAACTTCAGTTGTGAGCCGGCGCTTGTGTATGTGTGGTTTCATTGATCATGTCCCTTTTCGTCGCGGCTTTTTCTTAATACCGTGTGTACTCTTCGCATGACGATGTCGCAGAATGTCTCCGTTAAAATCGTAGGGTGACAACAATACGCGTGCGCTCACTCGAGGAGAAGGGGGAAATAGGGACGGGCGCCCTCTCTGACCATCTGAGGGGGTCTCCCAGTCTGCATCACACCTTCGGTCGTCCGGACTGGTCCCGTCGTTCCTTAAAGCGGAGTTGCACGCCGGTTTCGACGATAACGGCAGCAGAGGATACCTGATGTTGCATTGAATAGGCACTTTCGAGAGAGAGGGAGAGAATTGTGTTAATTAAAAGCTGGAGATGTTTGCCTGGCTATTCGCCTGACATGCTACTCCAGGTGCTGGGTGATGATTATGATATACGCGGACGCGTATGCGAACTCGTATGATAACTCACAGCCATAGGGTTTATGTCACGACGTAAGTTGATGACCTTGCATGAAAAACGCGGCGGCGTTTACGTAAGCAGAAATGCTAAGTTTTTACGGATTTTTTTCTTGGATGCCTTCGGACCACCATGTGATTTGAAGGTTACCTGCCAACCAAGGCATGCAGCTGATCCGAAGCATTTACATCATATTCAAACATATATGAGCTATACAGATGTGAGGATTTGAAGGTTTTAGTTGCGTGTACATAAATTCCCGATAACTGGACCAGGAGACCACCGTCGTCATAGCTCAGTTGGTAAGAGCAGCGGTTGCGTAATCCCAACGTCGCAGGTTCGGACCTTGCCGGCTGCAAGTTGTTTCTTTGTCCATTTTACTTTCTTCACATTGACATGACAGTTATTGCAATACACTTTAAACAGTACAACTAACGTACCCTATACATCCCTAGGCTTCACGATCTGCTAGTTTTCATTGCGTTTGTGTCAAACATAAGGAACGAGCTCGCAAATTTTTCTTCCTTCGAATATTGTACAGTTATATATGCCTAAGTCATTTCGGTTGGAGCATTCTGGTTCATTATGTTTTCCCAGTAAAGTAAACGTGCTAATAACGAGAAATGCGACTCAGAACAAATAGACAGGCTGTCTGTTCCTCCTAATCCTTTTTTGTTTCTTGTGCAGTGAGAGATGGCAGTAGAAAAGTGAGCGAGCGTACCACCTGTGCACCCTCTTCTTTCATGACAGACTTGCATACATTGTATTGCTTGCATGCCAAGTATAGTACCTGTAAAAGAAAATGAAGTCTCCTGTACTATACCCTAGGCTAACACCCTCGTTTTGTTAATATATTTACAATATCAGATTCACGAGTTCAATATATCTAATCAAAGCAATCTACATGGAATATGCAGGATGCGCCAAGCTGCGTTTTAGCTTTGAAACAGTGCCACTGGTGAAGTTGAAATAATCTTATGTTCCAACCATTACAAAGTAATCACATTTTGTGGGCGCAAAATGCATGACGAAGGGTGGCACAACTTTTCGCCAACTTTCTGTGGGCTGAAAAGCCTACATTCCTAAGTACAAGCTATTTTTAATGGCTGAGATTTGCGTCCGGCATTTTCCTGAGTGCGGAGCACTTCAGGGGCCTGGGCTGTAGTAGGCTGTCATCTGTCATCTCCTGTCATTTGTCTGCTGTCATCTCATGTCGTCGCTTGGCGTCACGGAGGAAAAGTCATTTATAGCACCGCCATGTCAGCATGATTATGTATAGTACAGAATAGCAACGGGGCGGGAAAGGAAAGTGAGGGAGAGGAGGAGGGGAGAGCGAAGGATGGCCATGTATGGCGTCACGCAGGTAAAACAATGTATAGCACAGCCATCTATACTATCGCATAGTAAAATGGCGGGAAAGGGAATTGGGGATCAGTAGGACTGATGAGGTAGTGAGGAATAGGGGAGAGGCTAAATCATTGCATAGCCTGTATATACTATAGCATAGTCATGTGTTTCATAGTAATGTAGTAAGGTGTGTACGAAAGAAAAGTGATGGTGAGGATGAGGGCAAAGGAGGTGCGCGAGTGTAGTACAGCAAAGGGTTGGGAAAGGGAAGTGAGGGTGAAGGTGAGTGATGTGAGGGTGATTAGGAGAGAAAGGAGTGATGCGAGAGCTAGAATATTTTTTTTATTTCGGAGATGCTCATACTTCGCAAAGATATTTATTAAGTGGAGGATAACGTTTTAAGCAAAGTTGCAGTTCATTAAAACTTACAATTTAGTTAATTATTTCTTTATTTATCACAGTACCCTCAGCCCCCCTCAAGCCATTACAAAGCTGATGCCAGCACAAAGTGCATAATTGGTAATATTGACATATTAATCGGTATCTATTTCAATAAAATGTACAGCAAGAGCAACAAGCATTACACGCCGATATCGACATGCTTGGTGATAACAAAATGAGCTAAGCTAGAAATAGCATAGTTCAAGCAAATCACTGGAATCACTAACGAACACCAGTGAATTAAGAAGTATACATGAATTTTGCACATAAGATCTGTTTTCTTGTGAATGTTTTTTGTTAGTTGCGCTTAACCTTCAGAAGCTGCTCAAAAAAGCTGTATTCGAGACAGCGTGGGTTCGGCCTCACAACAAAACTCGCGAAAAAAAGCCTCCCTGCCAGTGCAGACGAGCACAAGTTTCCTATTATGCTAAATAAATACCGCCTTCACAGCCGGGCGGTTCTGCAGCATGGCGATATCTTTTTTTTGGTCACCTAGGTACCGAAACACTTCCGCGCCCTCGTGAGTCTGTTCTGACCATTGTGAAGCCGTAGTCGGTCCCCATCTTCGGCACCGTGCCACACCAGTTCGCGCTGTGCCAGACAGCTGAGGATTTTTCATATAAGGCTGGCTATAATTAACTACATGCAATGGAGCCCAATATGTCAAACCTGCCCAATTCAAACGCTGGCTTCCCAAAGTCACGTTATTTGGGGCGCGAGAGAGTTTAAGCCCACACAGGTTGCTCCTTCCAAGCTCTCTAAACAGACGTGGAAACACGGACAGCTGCTCAGAACGCCCGATCAGAGACTACAGCAAGGGTCTCAGAAACGTGGCCTGCGGGCCGCATGCCGCCCGCTGACCTTTCGCTAGCGGCCCGCGGCCCGTACATGACTGTCTACATCCTGTGCTTCTTTTTCCCTGGATACGTACGCTCATGAGCTACTCAGGCAAGACAGGTCCGAAGACTGAGGCAACGCATACGGTGAGGTCTTTTCTTTTGTCAAGATTTCTCGGGTCCGATCTGAGAGGTCTTTCCTTGAGGCACCGCATGCGGTGACACATTGTTTTGAAACATAACTGTCGAACAAGAACTCTATGTTTGAGAATCGAAGTACAGATACTAGGCATCAGGGTTGGCGTTGGGTGGACATGAAAAGGCGCAAGAACTCACGCCAGAAGTAGTCAAAGTAGCAATTGCATTTGATATTATCGCCGAATTTTGAGCCAAATATAACAGAAGCGGTATTATGAACAGAGTTTTTACTATTCATGAATAAATAAAAGCATCTTGAATAGGTAAAATGACAAGTTTAAAAAAGTGCCATGGCGCCAACTGGAAATTTTCGTCGCCAACGGGGTCCAAAAGTAGCCAATTTGGCGCAAAGTAGCCACCAACGGCAACCCTGCTAGGCATGATGGAGATCGGTATCGATGTTTCTCGAATCTCGACGCCTAATGCCTTTATGAAATGACCCATATATAAGACGTGGCAAAGCCTTTCTTTGAAATGGCAACGTTATCTACCATCTTGTTGAAGCTCATATGTGTGTTGTTTTTACTAGCGGCATAGTGTCATGCAGTAAGCAACACAAACTAGGCCAAGATGAGATTCTTTGACAAAATAAATTTAACGATATAGCCGTGTCCTCCATAGTATCGCGATACATTCGATACATCGCAAAATTATTTCACTAGTGAGATAGAAATATATTTTTGAAATGTATCTCGATACAGAAATGCCGATTATCAAAAGTATTTCTTAAATAGTATCGGGCTTTTCTTTTAACGGTTTACTTCCCAGCCCTGCACGCGATCACAAATGAGCGTTTCCTTTCTCGCCGTGGATGCCGAGCACGCTGAACATTTGTGAGGCAGCGCTTGCTTGCCCTTGAACGCCATCGTCGCCACAGGGCAGGTCAATCACTGCTCTACCGCACTCCTCACAAGCTTCACGTTCAGTGCAACAGCATAGATTATTAAAGACGATAGTCTTTCTTGGGATACTTCAACGCAGAAAGTTTGGTCTGTCTGTCTGTCACATGATTCAGCCAGCACGCCAAAGTTTAGGCACTTGCTGAACGCCAAGCCATCTTGAACTGGTGACTGCGTTCATGCTTGTGAACACTGTCGATCAAAAAGCAAATATTAGGCATATCTGAGGCGCAACATCAATACGTAAGTATTAGGTGGTGTGTTCATTTACTAGAAAATACATAGGTACGTAATTCTAATGGCCCTAGTGTTTCTTAGGCTCCGCTGAAAATGCGATGCTATGCACGAAAAAAAAAAAACTGGCAGTGGCCCTTGGTTTTGCACAAGCTCATGTTTCCCGATGCCACTGCCAGATGGCGTCCATGTCACCTAGTCGCCTCCTTTATTTATCAATTTAGCAGCGCCTCCTCTATTTTATCAAATCCAGCCAGATGCGGCCGATTCAATATAGAAGAGGCGCTGTCTGAGGCAAGGCGAAACATAGTAGTACGGCCGGCAGAAGACTATCGTCTTTCGACGACATTTGCAGCGAAGCACGCAGATATGCGGCCAATTTTTTCCACTCACGTTAATGATCGCTCCCCGTGAGAACAGACTGGGAGTGGCCGTGCCATATGGCACTCCCAGCGCTTATTTCGAGAGTTTTCTTGTAGGATCAACAAAATGGAGAGTTGGGTTAGTTGGTCTGGGTTAATTTTGAAACATCGGAAAAGACGAAAGACGTAGAAGAAAGCTTGACGACACAGCCATCGCGTTGTAAGTCCTCTTCTGCGCCCCTCGTGTTTTGCGCTGTTTCCAAATGAATTCTTACAGGATAATATAAATGTCTTAGAGCTTAGTGGGTATAGAGCTTTAGCATGAAAACGAGTAGTTATCTAGGCTGAAAGAAATGTAGTTCAATGAGGAGAACAAATAAAAAAATATTGCCACGCGCGCTTGCTTCTTCGTTTTGATGTATCCGGGTTTTGCCCACAAAACCTGTTACAACCTGTTAGCAATACTGTTACAAACCTGTTACAATACTGTCAGCCATCTGGCCCGTCGGTTCCGGGCCAGACCGCTGAGGATTCCGCTGCCCATATAGACTGACCATAGCAATGGAGCTCGATATGTGAAAGCGGCACAATTCAAACATTCATTTCCTAAAATCACGTTATTTTGGAGGTGCGTGGGTTTCAGCCCTTTCAGGTCACTCCTATTAGTTTTCTAAAAAAACGACGTGGGAACAGAGACAGTTGCTCAGAGCGCCCGATAAGAAACTACAGCAAGCAATCGCGCCTGGGCCGAAAGGCTCACTCTTCAATAAAGCTGTCACTACCACCGACACTACCAGCCCCCCATTTCAGCACGCCGCAACAGGCTCCGGCGTGGGGGGAGCCTTGTACCACAAAAGAGTAATTCACGCTTATAAATCAATTACGAATGTACCCTGACTCGCTGGAAAGGTGTCTGCTAGTGCAAGAAGGAGAGTTATCTTATAGTTACTTCCGCCGCGACTACGGGTATTGCTTGTGGAAGTGCCGCCTCTTTGATAACTAGACGCACGCGAGGCGTTGCAAAGCCTGTGTTTGAAGGAGGTCGCCGCAATGGGAGTCACAAAGTAATGGCTTGCCGCCTGAAAAATTAGGCGCGCTGCAGTGGCGATGAGAGAGAGTGACTTTCGTAGGCAGAGCCCGACAACAGTGCCTCCGCAATTCTGCCGTGAGTGGCGTCGGGTGCTTTAAGACATGGCCCATTCTCTTTTTGAAGGGAGACCATCGCCGCACTATCAATGTCGCTGACTGGCGGCGCGCCTTTGCTTGTCTTGGAACAAAAAAAAACTTTCATTCCCCTTTAGGAAACTCGCCTCTGCTCATTTCTTACAAAAAAAAAAGTAAATAGATACCCGTGCTCTGCGTAGTATCGCGATACAATCGATACGGTCTTAGTGTTTTACTACTGCATTTTGCATTAGAATTTCACTACTGCTAATACACTTTTTAAATCTAGCTAGATACCAGAATGCAGATATTCAAAAGCATCTCTAAAATACTATCGCGATACTCTTGTATCGTGATACTGCCGAGCTCCGGTGCTGACGTAACGCCAGTATAAGTTACCCTTCGGACGCCAGTGCAGTCGACGTTCATGGTAATCCCGCCATATGCGCACAACTGCTACACTTCCAAAAACACGTTGATCCACGTAATAACGCTTGACTCAATGTAAAAAAACGCAGCGCAGATAATTAATTACTTGCCGACTGCTTCGCATGAAACCAATTGCCGCAAGGCATGCAATCTGCCAAAGTCATTTTTTTCTTTATGTCAATGGTCATCCTACACGACAGATGACAGATTTTTTTTTAACCGAGTCGGCATAAAAAGTTCATGCATTTAAATTGAACAATAAATACCATTGTTCGCGGAGCGCGATTTCCGCTCATGTATAGAACGTTGATGTATCACACATAAAGCATAGAGTCGGGTTACTTACACTCCGTAATTTCTCAGGTGGTATCGTTTTGAAATAGACGACAAATTTCTGTTTGGCAATGCTTCATAATTTCTCCGAACAGTGTTTTTGCATTCAGAAGACGAGGACCCATTCCTGAATTTGCGAAATGTAGACATAATGATCTTGTGAAACAATGATGTGGTGCAATAGGAAAGTGTAAAAACCTGAAAACGCAACCGTAAACAGCTCGGTGGAGCTAGAAATAATATCCACATTTATAGCATATACTATTGGCAGTCCTATAAGGTCATTGAAGTATTTATCTTCTTTAGCGCCACTCGTTAAACAAACGAAATGACTTTACAATGAGGAATAGTGAAGACACATCTGCAACGGTGAAACATCTCCGAGATAGGCCTACCGGCAACGCTAAATGGTGTACGAAAATAGCTCGTGGTTAGTATGCTGCAGGATGTATGCGTGGTGGTCTAGCGGCTTAACATATCGCGCCGCGCGGCAACGAATCGCAGCTTCGAGTGCCAGGTCGCACGGTTCGGAAAATCTTTTCTTCTAAACCATTTGTCCTTGTGGGTTACATGTATAATACAACGCTCTTACACAACCTATTGCGGCGTTCACTATTGGTGACGGAAACATCGTCTACAAGTGCGCTCTACGGATTCTGTATGTCACTGCAATATGCTGTTCAGCAGGAAACCGGGAATGCGTCGCGCGCAATGAAAAGAAAATCGACATTCTTCAAAATTGTGCCTGTCGTTTCTTCAGACCTGAATGAGAACGTTTCCAGCAAATGCCTAATAGAGTAAACGCCATGACAAGCAAGATGACGTAACGCATGAAGTGATACTGAGACCTACGTTAGTCAGTACACCCCGACGATCAAAAACAAAAGAAAAACACGGCAGCTGCATTGTATCTGACAATGCGCAGACCTCTCGCTGGTTTATCTCACGCTTCGCAGAATAATAAATTTACTGGCTGTTATATTTTGCCAGCTGGTAACTGAGAGGTATGGACAGCATAACATCGAAGGAAAGCTTATTCTGGCCACATGGCAGTGCGCGAGAACGTTACATACAGGGAGGCGTAATTCCGTTTAACCGAGGGGTGGCGCCCACAAGCAAGTATACCCCTAAGAGGAAACCGGACTGGTGGACGGGCCGTTCCACCACTGGGTTGAGCGCCCAGCTGCTTTTAAGGATATGTGCGTCATTATTCATTGATTTCATATTAGCCATTATTCATAAAAAAATGTTAGGGGCGCAGTGCTTGTAGCCTGCTTAACCATAGTCGCAAGTTTGTACAGTATCACACTACCTCCGTGCATGGTCTATGCTCGCCATTTTAACGCGATAGCGTTAAAGAGCTCGTCTCGCAGAAATTCCGGCTTCGGCATTTGTGTCGGCGTGGGCGTCGTTACTTGGGAGCGAAAAATCAGCATCTTATCCGTGACCAAAAATCGAGAAGGATGCAAATAAAATAAATAATTAATAACAATTTCTGGGTCCGAGTGAGGATTGAACCCAGGCCGTCTGCGTGGCATGCAGGTGTTCTGCCATAGAGCCAAAACATTTGTTTTTTCTTTAATGCAAGAAATCATTGAAACTGCTTTGGAAAAAACACTATATGAATGTCATATAGTGGAAGGAGTCTCCTTAACGCATCATATATTGCGTGGCAGAAGCGTAGAATCGCACCAGGCGTCAAAAGATGTGAATTGAGCAACGAGTGGGTGTCTTAAAGGCCCACCCATTAAAAAGCGCGACGACATATTTACAAACATATTTACGACGCATTACAGAGAGCTCCGACATTACAAAGCACTCCGTCATATCACCAGCAGAACCATCAACAAAGTGAACAGCTGCGTAGATTCGCGTCTTGCCCTATAAGGACGCGTAGTCGGCCCTTCGCTGATTCGCAAAAAGAATAATTATGGCGTAGTGGGCACTTGACAGCTGTGCTTGCAATAGGCATTCAATGATACTTTGAAACGGCCAATGTTGCCCGCAGAGTCGTTCGTTTCCTTACGGCACGGTTGAGGCATGCGCCGGGAACCTGAAGCAGACTAGCAGTTCAGGAGGCGATGCGCACTAGGCCCAATTACGCTATCGCGATATACTCTTGAAGGCGAAGCTCAAGCGTCCTCCATTTTTTTTTCCTTTTCGTCACTGAGCACGATCTATGTACCTTACCAAATAAGAAGTTGATAAAAGGTACACATAGAGGGAACCGTACAATGTTTATACAGAAGTACGACAGGTAGAATTGCCTGCTGTTTGGTAGACATCCTGTCAGAGCACATCTGGTAACTTCTGGCTCTGCACAAAGAACCTATACATAACGCAGTGGAGAGTAAAAAAAATGTTACCTAACACCTAATAAAAAGTATGAATTTGTATACGAAAGAAACGGAGTGATAGTGAAAGATCCCGATAGTGTAAACACAATCTTATAAACGAGTTAAGAACGTTTTTTTTTAATTACGTGGCAGTTGAGTGTTGCATGATGATCCAGGGCCCACCGCGCATGTTTTAAAGACGAGCAACACGAGAGCAGTTGTGCCCATTCGCCATTGAAACATGTTTTCCTGGCTTCAGTCGGCGTCCTGGTGTAGAAGAGTACATGCATAGACAATGTGAAAACTATTAAACGCCCATTTGCGGTCGGGTAAAATGCCAGACCACCCTTGTACTAAATTTGGTTGCACGCAGAGATCGCAGCTGGTAAAAGTTCTGAAGGAGTCCTGCCCTGTGGTTTCCCATGAACTAACATCGTGTTTCTTGTCAGTAAAACCGCAATTTCAATCAATTATTTTCAGCGCCAAGATACACAATGCTTGACATCATAAGTTTAAAGTATAATACATAAAAAACATTTAGCAACTTCGCACAGGTGCGGCCAAGCTTCAAGGAACAGCAGAGCTGACCGACTTTCCTTAGCATACCAACAAAGCCTCGTCCACAGATAGCCAGTTAAGCGTATATATAGCCACATGAGCATCGAGAGGAGCCGATAAGCGTGGAAAGCGACGTCGTGCCTAACAAAGGGAAGTTGAGGGTCGCTGTTTTCTCACCCAGAGCAACGCAATCATATGGTTCCCATAAATGCTTGCTCTGCTAGCGTGCCTGGATAGCCCCGTGGTTACGATGCTCGACTTTGGTCCATGCGAATTTCATTAGTTCGCACGGCCCAAAGCCGAATTCAATCACGCTGTTTCAGCAGTTCCAGTGAAATAACACACTAAGCTTCAGAATTTAACGGAGGAAAAACAACTGTTTATAGAAAACTTCACATCGAAATGCGTTTTTTTTTTCACTGCGGGAAGGCATCATTCAGGCATGGCATGTGCTAGAACAGCATGCACTTTGGGCCGCTTTCTAATCAAGGCACTTCTTAAGTCGTTTTCGACTAAAATGAGTACACGTACAGGCTAAGAACTGCTATGGTAAAGGGGTTCCTGACCACTCTTACAATAGAGCGAACATGGGCACGTTGGTGTAGCATAGTGAAACACACAGCGCAAACAATGACGGGGACACAGGAAGGAAACATTTAAATGTTAGGAAATTTGATCTAGTAAAATGTAAGTTCAGCGCTGTGTATGTTTTCTTCCTGTGTTCCCTGCCATTATTTGCGTTGTGTGTTTTACCACTATTACAAGTAATCACCAAATGACCTCGCCTCGGTATCGGATGGTTGCTTGCTGGGCTAGTTGGTGCATTTGAACACACGTAACTGCGCGCCGAACTGGAAATGACGGCAGAGTGTAAAGAGCGCTGTTTAAACTCTGTCTCTGTCGACCTCTCCAGTTTTGCGCGCTGTCACATGTCTCGGTATCGGAGTTTATTGCCTCACGAATCTATCGCCCGAGAAAAAATTGGAATCCTATAAAGGGACACTGAAAAAGAAACAATGACTTGGTTTAGATTGATGAACTGTACTCTGAGAACTCTAATGCCATATGTTTCACTATGATAAGTTCATTATTAGCGGAGAAAATCAAGGTTGAAGTTCCGTTTTTAAATTTCGCGCCGAAATCTCCGCGCGTGACGTCAGATATTTCAAAATGTATTTTTCGTACTTTCGCGAGATTGGCTCGATGAAATTTCCTGAAATTTCGTATGCTAGGTCTATGGCACCCACAGATCGCAATGTACTTCATTTTTATTAATTAGAAGCTACGTTGGACCCAGTAAGACGCCTTGAAAATTTATGACATACGTTGTTTGGTGCGAGAATCTCAAGGTGGCGTCTCCACCCGTATTTTCTTTTCGCGCGTTTTCTCGCTTACCAAGCGTCGTGTAGCGGTATAAGTGGTGTTTTATGGATTCTGAAATTTTACTTTAAATATAGGCGAAAAATCGTTTTGCTCTTTAGTGTCCCTTTCAGAATGAATGGAGTTACATGGATTTGTAGCACCTCGTACTGTATTCCTGACGATAACGCTGGAAGCTACAAAGGGCGGGATGGCACGTGGGACTATGCTGCTACGTGTAGTCGCTGCCACACACGCAGGAGGACTGACAATTTTCATTTCACAAAACTACGGCAAAATGGACTTTTTTTTTCTGAACCGAGCTGTTCAGGCACGCGCGCACGATTCGCGCACAGCGGAGTGCGCCATTTTCCTATTCATATACATGAATCAACTCTTTTTTTTTTACCGATATGCATGCTTTGGGCGCATTTTTAAGTTTTTTTTTACTACGATATCTGTTGAAGCGATAGAGAACGTAGCAAATTGAATCAGGTTCGCTTAAGTGCAGTGCCCCCGAATGTTCGTTTCATGATGGGCGAGCCCAGCTCGTCTTCAGTAGGAGCGGTACAAACTGTGTGGACTGGCTCAGCTCGTCTTCGCTGCGAAAAGGGCTAACAGTACCGCTGAGTACACGTTCGTCCAGATCCCATGCGGACACCTCACTAGTAGTCAACGACTCATAGAAGCTGACATTTCATACATAATACGGAAAATGTTTATTGTGCCTATCGACACCAT
>JALIZH010000222.1:0-17122 GCA_030522465.1 Rhipicephalus appendiculatus
CAATAATGAATACTTTTTGCTTCGAAAAAAAAAATGCCAGCAAGCAAATGCAAGCATTTCTTAATGGTGCTCACTTTACACGCGGGCTTGAACCGCTGGCAGATTAGCTATGCTCGAATTCGAAGAAGACAGCAATGATTCCACGTATTTTTCCTTCACTGCTGCGTTCATAAGTATCTCAAGGCTTGTCATAGCTTTCGAATGAAGCTACATATAACCTATCTTTTAATACTCTGTTTCAAAAATATCATAAACCTTGGATGTTCGTGCGAAAACGTATATGTCGGATGCGCTTGCGAAACCGAAACCAAAATCGCGCGTAAACGGACTACTTGGCGTAGTAATACATGTGCAGAAGCTCCGCCCACGTAGCTTTGGCTGTGCTGCCACAGAAAGTTGTCGCGAGGTATAGTGGTTGCTGTGTTTCAAGCCTTGTGTTCGGCCGTTCTTCCTCGGGTGTGTTCTTCGCGAGATCACGTCCGCCGCGGTGGTGTAGCTATTACAGTGCTCGGTTGTTGACGTCAAGGTCGCGGGCTCTATCCCGGCCGTGGCGGTCGCTTTTGATCGCAAGCAATTGATCGTGCAATAGCCTCTCGCCTTTAAAAAATTGGCCTGGTTTCGAATTTTTAGTTTACTGGTCGCCCCGTACAATTTCTGTGAGGAAAATGCCACGGTAATGATGAATAACGTGAAAATCAAGTACAAAGCAGTAGATGGAGGCGCAGATAGGCAAAATGCTTGTCAAGTTGCTCAAAAGCGTAGGTATCTCTGGTTGCGTCGCCATCTGCCGTGCTGCACACACTTTAGCCATGACAAATAGCATAATTGCTCTATGGTGGGGCTGGGCAAGGTCAGTACGCGTAGCACTTGGTTCAGGGGTTTCAAACTCACTTCGACTGCCGGGCTGCAGTCGCCAAATTTAGTTTCATTATTTAGTTTCCCAGAAATTCAAGGACAGGAAAATGTGGCAGTAGAAAGTAGGTGGGGGGGGGGGAGTGAAAAAAAAATGTTGGCTAAAATTTCCATATCACGATGGAACGCATTTATTTACAGAATGGCCCACCAACCCAACTGCCGAGCAGCACGCCTGCCAGCCGAACATCTGGAGTGACTTGCCCGTGTCTGTGTGCAGCTTGACACCGCCTACCATGTGTCAGCCTCGGTCACCATCTCCCCGGCCCGGCAACGGCTTTCATCTACGCCCCCGGGAAATTAGCCAACAGGTGAGGTTTCTGGACGTACTGCTTTTCACGTAAGATTACCCCGCACCTCCACGACAATTGCGACGATGGAACGCGTTTATTTACAGAATGGAGAATAAATGCAGAGGCGTAGGACTGTTTGTTTAGCTGTTAAAGATACAAAACAGTGAAGTGAACAGCCCAATATGGGGCACCAAAACCCATCAGCAATATAGCCTATAGAATACCGAAATCGAGGCGCCAATAGTGAAGTATCTAGTCCTTATTTTCAGGTTATGTTTAAGCATGTGGTGTCCACGTGCGGCACCTTACAAAAATGTTTTAGACTGGTCTTGCTGTGTACTTCTTGGACATGTTTACTAAATAAGTGAAAGAAAATATGGGACGAGGACAGTCTTACGTAAGCTGGGCTGCTGGCTAGAGATACACAAGCCATATGCTTGACCTTTGATTTAGTTGTGCAGGAAACTTAAGGGAAAGCAATACATTTGTGCTAATCATTTTATGTGCTAGTAGTAACAGTAAGTGTGCATATTCAATTGTAAGCTTAATTGGAAGTAGTACAGTATATATATATATATATATATATATATAAAGGAGGGAATTGTAAACTTAAGGGCTCGTTTGCTTTGTTAAACACAGTATTAATGAGAACTAACAGACAAAGATGCCAAGGAAAGTATAGGGGAAGCTATTAGAAGTAATTGTAATGTAAATGTGAAGAAAGGAAAGTGGACGAAAAGATAACTTGCCACCGGCAGGATCCGAACCTGCGACCTTCGAATAACGCGTCCGATGCTCTACCACTGAGCTACGGTGGCGGTCATCTCCCCGTCCACTTTATAGGGTATATATATGTAGTTAAACGTGGGAGCGTCAGTCAGCGCCCCCCTGTTGCCATTACGGCGAGTGTGGAACACTCTTTTTTGCCTGTAGGCGTCACGTAGTACGTGATCTTATTACGAGAGGGCAGCTGACTAGTAATCCCCTCGCATACAACCTGAAGGCATCAAGTCTGCCAGAACGAGACCCTCGTTATGAATGAAGGAGGGAATTGTAAACTTAAGGGCTCGTTTGCTTTGTTAAACACAGTATTAATGAGAACTAACAGACAAAGATGCCAAGGAAAGTATAGGGGAAGCTATTAGAAGTAATTGTAATGTAAATGTGAAGAAAGGAAAGTGGACGAAAAGATAACTTGCCGTAATGGCAACAGAAGGCGCTGACTGACGCTCCCACGTTTAAGTACATATATATACCCTATAAAGTGGACGGGGAGATGACCGCCACCGTAGCTCAGTGGTAGAGCATCGGACGCGTTATTCGAAGGTCGCAGGTTCGGATCCTGCCGGTGGCAAGTTCTATCTTATACCAGCTCTTTTAATAGTGAAGTAGCACTATTGCAGAAGCTTCTTATCATAAATGGTTTAGGCTGTGATGGTGTATCAATAACATTACTTGATTGTGTGGTACTGTAGTTCTTGCTTTCCTTTGTGCTTTGCAAACAAGCATGAAGCCGAAAGGTGGGTCTTACTTGCAGTATTCACAACCAAGAGGTTCATTTAGGGAAAGTGGTTACAGTGCTGAATAAGATTATGCATTTGTTAATTGGAGAATGTCATTTCTGATATGTCAACACGGTATCTGATCACAGAATTCTGGACATTGCTGTTACTGATTTTGTGGCATGCCAAACACTATGAAATTGGACTGACGAAACAAGGGGGAATGGATTAAGGCCTCGTTGTCCTTGTTAGACACAACCTGCCAAAGCGAACAGTTAATGAAGCCAAGGAAAGCATAGGGGAGATTATTTTAGTTTTTAACTAACTGTAGTGTGGTAAATATCACAAATTGAAAGGAATTAAAGTAAACGAAAGAGACACTTGCCGTTGCCATGAATGGATCTGAAACCTCTGGGTAGTGCATCTGATGCTCCACCAATGTGGCTACAACAGCGGTAGATGTCTCATCTATCCCAGAACCTCTATGTGTTTAATCCAAAGACTACATGCTAGTGCCACTTGTGGCCATTGGTAGCTGGCCAATGAGCCCTCACATGCTACCCGAAGCCATCAAGTCTGGCTTGACGCGACCCTAGTGATGAAAGAAGCGTAGTGAATTCAGGGCTCATTGAATTAAACACACTTGTAGTGAACAGGACGAGGTATACGTATGAATTGACTTTAGTGCAACAAGGTTGATTTTTTGAAGAGCTTATATCTGGGCATGTTGGCAAAACATACCCAAGATTTAAAAACATGCAAGAGCAGCAGAGGTGACAGAAAAAAATAAGTGTTCAATCTTTCCTGTACCCTCTGGTGTTCTTACACTTCTACAAAATCTTGAGTTATCTTGAAATCTTCACATTCATGATGAAATGCCATAAGGTTGGCTCATTTCAATCCATTGTGCACATAGAGCACACATTAATTTATTTAATATTGTGATGAGAGTGCTGATGGAGTTTTCTAGGCAAATTACTTTTTGCAAGCTGCGTTTTTCATCAGCTTTTTTAGTACTCAAGTGCGGGCAAGCTTCACATAAAATCCATAGCTACATTTGTCTGCAAAATTCATTACTGCACTAATACTTGCTTTAATGCATCCTGAGCTCATCATTTAAGGTCAAATTTTGGTATATCAACATATACCTATGTTTAACTATCATGTTTGCATGTACTACTTGCGTACTGTAAGGCCTCTATTCTGCAGAAGCTGATGGAATGTTTTTTGTGCATGTACCCATCGCAGACTACTGACCATTCAAGGGACTGAAGCAGTGGACAGCTTGCTGTGAAAGATCGGAGCATTCTTCCTTAGGTCTGGACAAGCCCATATTAAGTGGTAGGTATTTGTTTCCATGTCTACAAATGGGCAGTTCGGCCATTTTTGACCAATCTAGAAGTGAAGTCGAGAAGGTAGTTCTTGGCTTCTTGCTACATAATGTGAGGAAAACAGGGCACACTTAGACAATGATGGAGTCAGCAGCTTGACACAAGCTGTATACATAAATATTTATTTAAAATAGCAGGGAAAGTTACTTGAAAGATGTGACGCAAAGTTAGAAACGAGAAGAAACAAGAAAAGACAGAAAGAACGCCAGCCAATAAACCTAGCACGGCAAGAAGCAAAAGTGATCAAGCGTGCGTAGTCCTCAGCCTGAGTAGGTGAAACAGACTGGAAAGGGCCCATTGTAGAAGAAATGAAGCTTAATAGTACATTTTGTTGGGCCAGTTAGTGTATCGTTACTTGAAAGACGTGCGTTTGATTGCTTTTGCTTCTTGCTGTGCTAGATTTATTGGTTGGCCTTCTTTCTGTCTCTGCTTGTTTCTTCTCGTTTCCAACTTTGCATCACGTCTTTCAAGTAATGATTTCAAGTAGGGAGTGGCAAGAAGTTTACTTCACAAATCATCCTATCAGTGCACCCACACCATCAAGCGCACTGGGAGGAAACGTAATGTAGTGGCTACATCCATGAGATTGCTCATAATCTCATGAAAATTGCTGGTTGCTTTGACCTATCTGTTGTGTTTAGTGCCCCCTCAAGGACTTCTCAGCCTTTGCAAAATTAGTGTGCTTGGGAAGAAGCCACCAGTGATGTGCTGAAAGAAACATAGATCTAAGTTCATTAGATGTCCTGATCACCCAGTGTATCTGATCTCGTTGAGTTGTGGAAAATTATACAGCGGCCACCATATTATATAACTTAAGGATCATTCGAGAGAGCACTGTGGCAATGAGGAAAACACAAAGGCAGCGCTCTAGCCGTGCTATTCGACTCATGTGGGTGTCAACATGAATTGGATGAATTTGACAGAATTGTCAGAAATTAAAAAAGTTAGTCCCGAGATACTTCAAGCCGAATTGATTCAACATTGTGCACACGGTGTGTTTGTACACTATCTGTTAGTTTGTGCGAAAAGAAACTTTCATTCCTTTGTGCCGATTTCAGATAGTTTGCTGTCATGCCTGTGTGACATGCGCACTCACTTCACCTATTTCTGTCCATATGTATTTTTCTACGGTTTCACATAAACATTTGTTATAGTTAGCACTGGTGCCGTGTTGCTTTCTCCGTCTCAGTCTAAATGTGCACTATTTACTCTTACTCACCCATTCGAGGGACTTATTGCACCTATATTATGAGGAGCTCCAACACAGGAAACAGTATGTAATAGCAAGTGCTTGTCATATTGCTCAAACAGTTGCGTAGTTGGGTACACTTCACGCTGTTGTTCTGGGTCACCTAAAATGTGGCCGGTTGGTTCAGCGTGATGTGACTTGTACCCAAAAGAAATGTCTTCAGAAGGGCGCTCACCATTTACACACTTGAGCTCAAATAAAGAGCCAAGTCTTTTGCACTTCATTACAGCCTCTACAATGGAAATCTCACACTTTTTGGACGTCGCATGCTTTCTCCTGCTTACAAGTTGCCTCAGTGGTCACTTGAACCGATCCTGTCGCTCTCTTGTCACTTTTGAACGAAGCCAGCTTCTTTTCCGACGAGTCCTGGAACTCACTAACACTGCTAATGAAATCGCCCCCATGGCAGTGATTTCATAAGCATGTTTACAGCCTCGCAGGCCTCTGTGGTGTAGTTGTCAATGCAGTCAAATGCATCGTGCTTCATTGGTTCTCTTTACACAGCCCCTTTAAAAGTGTGTGACTGCTTCTTTTGGAGAATAAAGTCACTTTTTTGTCCTGCATTCACTACACAAACCCCTAGACAACAAATTTGAAACATAACTTACTTAGATGTGGTATGCGTTGCCCTCAGAATGAAGCCCAATACATAGAGCGAAAAATTTTTTCCAGAATGGTGGCAAAAAATACACTCTAAATTTTTAATGATATATGATATCAATAGCTTCAACAGTAAAGAGAAGTGGGTGAAAGCATGCCTGAAGCTATGTCCTGTTAATGGCTGCAGCCGACTACACTTTCATGTGGGACAGCCACTCAAAGATGGACAAAAAATGACTCAATAGAACCTGATTTCTTGTGTCACTGTCTCTCATTGAGATGCCTTTTTCAGTTCCTTTTTTATCATATATTTTTCAGCCCTCCCTCAGTGAAAGTAGGCTGATCAAAACTGAAACAAGTGAAAACGTTTTCCCCCCATCAAGCTGTCCAACTAAACTTTTTTCAGTGTACAGTTCCATTCTTTATGAAGCACTTCAAAAACTTTTCTACTGAAATATACATAACGCAAGCTCCCTCATCCTGAGAAGCAGTGTTTAAAGCCAGGGGCATCTGAGCTTCTGTGGAATTTTGTTCTTTTTAGTGCGCGATTGCAAGCTTCAGTAATTACCATGTCTTAAATATGTGCTGTTGGTAACATTTTGACTGTTTAAATATTTTTTGTTCATTACTGAGCTCTATCGCTGCATTGATTCTACTATATTGTTCAGATGTACAGAAAAAGGGGGAAAAGTTCGCTTTTTTCTGTGAAGGTTAACTTTCGGGAGAGTCCTTTGCTTTGTTGGTGGTCAATTAAAGCGCCATTTTAGTTGTAGTTATGAACTACATAAATTAAAATACCTAGCATTAGTGATAAAATTCAGGAAAAAAATATACTCAGTAACATCACATCTTATTGCCAAGGGCCTCTATATGCTGTGCGATGTTTTGTGCGAATCTAGACAAAAGAGTGCCAAGGATGAATACATAAGAGATCAGCTTCAGTTTTCTCTGTTCTGAGGTGGAGTTTTATTTTGTTGAGTTACTCTTAAGTAGGGTTTCAGATTTGACAAATGATTTTGTGTGTTTTTTTACGATATATGGGAAAAAGAGCTTTCAGTCATTAAGCACCATTGTCTTCATTAGCATACTGCAAAAACATTGCTAGGAGCCTGAGTGTTACTGTGTAATGGCAGCATTTAGGCCTTCATTTTATATTCCGTAGCTAGGGCTAGTGTGGCCCTAAAATATTTTTTTTCGGCCATTCATTCTGTTTTCCTTCTTTCTCAGCCTCATTTTAATAAGTCATATGGTTTCGGAAGTACTTCAAAGGTACCACAGAATGTAAAGTGCACTCTCACTTATGCCGTGTAGTTAGATGCCTGTACAATCGTGAGCAAGCATAACACGAACGCTCTGCAGCGTGTCCTGAAACAGTTTGATTGATGCTAGCGCCACGTAGCTTTGGGTTCTGTTGCTGAGATGTTGCTCATGGATGCCAACATACTATCCAAGCACACCGAGGTATTATCTCCGCAACAGTGCCCAGCACTTCGTGGCTGGAATGTCTTTTGTCTTTTTTTTCTGTGAACACTACATTTATTCACTGGTGCAAGAGTTTTAGGAACACATGCCCTGTCTTTTATGAGTTTGAGCATGCTGTGCATGCATCAAAACTCGAAACATGCTGCTGTGTGGGTCGTTTGATTTTGCAAGGTAGATGCAAAATTCAATTATGACGCAGATTGCCTTCTTTCTTTTGGTTCAGTTGTCCTGATCTTTTTCGTTTCTTCTCTTTCCAGATGAGCCAGGGTGCGAACGGTATATTCGTACAGTTTGGCAGAATAAACCCCATCTTTGTGCGTTCAGAGCCGCTGGATGTTCACTGTTTACTTGGCAAGAAGTTGTATGTATGCATGCTTCCTGCCACAGCTCTCCGCTGTCTCACACATTGTAGGAACCACAGTGAATGCTATAACATTTGCTGAGGAATATATGCGCCATATAGTGCATTTTGTTGCTTTACAATATGACACCACACTGTGGTTAAAAAGCTGTATTGTAGGTGTTGTGTGGTGAAGAAAGTCATGGGGGCTTTACTTGTAGCTACCGCAATGGTTATTGACTGATGCCAGCGGCAGCTTCTGCTTTGCTTCTAAGAAGTTGTTAGAGAGAGGATAGATATATTATGCAGTGATGGCGACAAAAAATTTCCACTGGATGTTTAACAAAAGTCATCAGGACAGACATACATGCACACATAGCCCCTGTTGAAATGTATATGAGGCTAAAAGTGCCATATTTGGTCTGCCAATTTATTTGTTATGGCTGAACAGCAATATGTGTTCTTGTATTACCAGGCTATTTGTCATTGGTGTCCAACTATATTTGCACCAGTTTCATCCTGACCAGATGAGATTTTGTCAGTCCCTCGGCTTCATAAAGCCAAACTACATACAATTAATTTTTATGTGGTGCCAGGACACTTGAGTAACCGACAAAATACAATCTCGCTTGTAGCCCGACATACGTGTCAACAGGGGCAGTGTGTACATGTATGTCTTTCCTCGTGACTGTTGTTTTGAGCATCCATGTAAATTTTCGTCGCAATCACTACAGTAAAACGGTGTTACTTTGTGACAGATTTCGTACGTTTTCATTCTCTCACTCAACAATTATCAACATAAAGGCGAATGAATAGTGCCATAACGTTGCTGAAACATTCCCTCACACGATGGTATGTTCTACAAATCCGCATTTTTATTACAAACGGCTGTATTCAGGTTAAAAGCTGTCAGAATGTTGTCCCGTCGTGTGGGGCAACTTTGTGACAAGGTTGTTTTTGACTGAATATTATTGGGAAAAAAAGGGCTGACAAAATGTTACCCCATCAAAAGTCTATTTTCGTTATGTACAATCGCCGTCAGTGCTTTCTTCTGGGCTGTCGTCAAGAGAAGACCTCTTCCTAGGTCGTCTAGCTCTGATACGGGATGAAGAGCTGCCCTTCTTTCTGTTTGTCGGTTTTCCTGTCTTGCTCGCTTCTTCTACATCGGCAACTGATACGCTTTTCACCGTTGGGACGTTGAGCATCTTCCTCCTTTCAACAAAACATATAATTTAAATTAAAAACAGAGTGGGCTAACTTTGTTACAATTGGCGTGCCACAAAGTTACCCCGCGAAGTATCAACATTTCAGTTTCCTTTCTATAAACTTCAACAGACGTGACTTGATTAAATTTATATTACAGTTTATTTTAGCCTACATATTAACAATCACAAGTAAATACCTGTTTTCTCTGTTTTTCTCGTGCGGACGGGTCGAGCGCACAAAGTTTACGGTGCTTCAACAATGCACGCTAAAACACCATTGAACATGTCAGAGTCTAGAGTGGCTCCGGAGCGTGGGAACATTGGCCGGCTGTTGCTAAGTGGCACGGCATGTCAGGCGAGCTTGTTGGGTGGCTTATAGTTTTTCGGCGGCGCCTGGTCGTGGCGCGAGATTTAAAGTACAGAAAACCGAGCGCGTGTCACAAAGTAACCCCTGCAGTCACAAAGTAACCTCATTTTACGGTACGTAATGTGCTTATCCGCTCTCCAACAACTTCGTAGCTAAGTAGCAGCTGCTGCTGGCATGAGTCAATAACCATTGCGGTAGCTGCATGTAAGGCACCGTTACTTTCTTCACCACACAGCACTCATTATTACTACTTTTTAGGCACAGTGTGGTGTCAAGTTGTGTGCATTGGTGACTGTAAGGCAACAAAATCACTATGTGTCGCACATCATGTTCCTCATTACAAACGAAATTTCCAAGGAGCATTGCATACAGCATTCCTCGGGTGACATTACGTACAACATTTCTAGGCGACATTACGTAAGGCATTCATACGGAGACATTACGTACGTTTCTACGAGATATTACGTACATCGTTTTAGGAAACATTACGTATAACATTCCTAGGAGACATTACGTACAACGTTTCTAGGAGACATTACGTACAACGTTCCGAGGAGACATTACGTATAACGTCTTTAAGAGACATCACGTACAAGATTTTCAAGGAGACTCCGTTTAAGGAAATTGTAATAATTTGGAAAAGGAAAAGTATTCGGCGACACTTTACATTCAGCTTCTTACGTAAACAGGGGCCCAGATTTTTAACAGTGTAAGCTTCGCCTTTAAGAGTTGAACGCGATAGCGATATCCCGTCCCTAGTGCGTACTTCAATCACTTTGTGCATACTATGTAATGGGTAGTATGCTTTAAACCAGGAGAAATTATGCGCGGCAAATGTGGGAAATTTTTTCGAACTTGCTATGCACTTCCACTACGTGGTGTTAAGGGAATACGCGCAGTAAGGTGTGTGCCGTTTGTAATGGGTGGCTGGCTTTAAACTATGGAATCGTTATGTTTGTCACATATTCTGACGCCCGATGGCAATGTACGCTTGTACCACGCAATATTCCTGGGATATTACATGTTATATTGCGACGCCTATATAAAGGACGCTTGCACGCTTGCGTTTGCGAAGCATGGAAGTTATTTTCACTGCATTTCCAAGCAGAGGAAGTTATTTTCACAGTATTTCCAAGCAGAGGCATGGCTGTGTGGTAGAACACCTGCTTGCCACGCAGACGACCCGGGTTCGATCATCACTCGGACCCGAAAATTTTTATCATTTATTTTATTTGCATCTTTCTCGATTTTTCGGTCACGGACAAGATGATGATTTTTCGCTCACAACCAACGACGCCGACGCCGGAATTTCTGCGAAACGAGCTCTTTAACGCTATCGCGTTAATAGAACTTAGTACTACGCTCGTATATTGGATGAAATTGGTGAGAGAACTGACCCTTCAGGAACTCCCTTGTTCGCATCTATTTTTGAGAAGATAACCCGTGCTGCGAGCAATAAAATGTGCGTCCGCTTAGACAATTTTGTGCCCATGTAAAGCTATACTCATGAACATTAACATTTCGGAGTTTACGAATGAAGATGGCGTGTTCTATGCCATCATATGCCTTAGCGATTTCTAGGTTAACTAGGGCGGCGTACTGTTTTTTGGGCCGAGCACGTTTAATTTTTACTTTCCAAATCAATATCGGCACACCATATAGATGATCCGGGTCTGAACCGAATTTGAGATTAACTCATTATATGGTTTCCATCAGTCCATTTTTGAGATGCCTACGTTTTGATCGCTCTATAAGTTTTACGAGATTCGAGGTGAGGAACATGGGCCGAATATTATCTCTTGCATAACCATCGGCCTGTTTTTAAGCAGCAGTACTACTTTGGCACCTTTCCAATATTGGTGAATGCATACATTTTCTATAAAAAAATTAAGAATGTTAGAGAGGCCATTGGCAGATAAATCAACATAATTTTTATCATGGCTGTAGATATATTATTCGGAGCAGGTGCTAAGGCTGCCATTGAATTTACTACCCCCGTTATTTCTCCGAAGGTCACTGCGTAATATTCTTTAGCTTTTTCTGTTACAGGCAAATAATAGGGTAACACCGATGTAAATGGATATTTCAATACTTTCGCATCAGTTTCCAGTGACTGAACTAATTCTGTGGATGATAAACAAGTTGATTCTAAATTTATTGGTGGCAGAACAATCTTGTTGTGTTGGACAAAGATATTTTTTTTCTTTCTGACATGTATATTTGTATCGTTTCGAGTTGTAATCTTCCTTGGCTTGTCAATCGTCTGCTTAAATGTAGCAGCCGCATATTTATAATCTTTCCAGTTATGTAGGCACTGCTTGTCAAATAATTTCTTCCAAACGGATTTACGTCGTCTATAGTCGCGGTCACATTCAGGATTCCATCATGGTGCACGAGCACTGCTTTTATTTCACTGCACACTAAATTTAGCTTTTTTATACTATCCCCCTAATAGTTAGCGGAAATTGAGTGCTTTTACCTGGTCACTTAGTCCTGTCTATTTGTTTAAAAGTGTCCCTAATGAATCTTTTAATTTGCTAAAATTCACATAATCGCGAACATGTTTATTTGTATCCAAACTGGGCACATTATTTCAAAAAAGTATTGGATCGCTGTTTGTGGCTGATGTGATGGCATACCAGGACGAAATGAAGCAACAGGAGCTTCAGAAGGCCAGATCTATGACAGCACGAGATAGGACACATACAAAAATTGGGGTTCTGGAATTTAAACAACAGGCACCGTGCGGCCGAGTTTATACGTGTGACTGCAACGCAAGAACGCACAGCCTAGCAGATAAAAATGCAATGTGCGTGCCTTTCCGCCTGTGCATGAGTGTGCAGTCTGGCCGGGCTAGGAGGAGGGCCGCGTGCGCTCGTCTGTTTTCTGTCTGCTCCTTGCGGCCAATGCCAGCGAACTTGGGATGGCCCACAGCCAGCAACGCAGCTCCCTCTGGTCAGTGGACAGTGCCTATGAAGACCACTCAAGCTGGTCCATTCTAGCAGCAGTTTACCTCAGGCATCAAATCGGTATCCCCACAATATGTGGTGTGAATGGAAATCGCCTGCAATCATTACGTTCTTTCTGCACGCTGCTAGTGCAGAATCCCGAGAAATTAGTATTCAGAACGCCTGTAGGAAATTAGGCATTGATTATGGAAAACGGTGTATAGCCAGGAATATTTACGTCTAATACCAAAAATTCACTTTCTGTAGATACTGGTTGATGGGTAATATTTGCTTTAGGACAGATCTTTTTGGAGATAAAACAAACTAAGCCCCCCTCCACAAGAAAGGCAATCCAAACGAATGGAATGATAGTTAGCTAGATGAAAAGTTTTTCTGTGGAAAGCCTGCCTTCTTGTAATAGCTAGAACTAAATATGGCGAATGTTCTGCACAACGGAGAAACAAATCAGTTACTGCTGAAAAAATTGAACGAGATTTGCACTGCAGTACTTTTAATGTACCTGTGTTGACTGTAAACCGGCCATTTCAACACTTTCAGGAGAATGCTGTCTTTTAAGAAATCTTCCTTCTTTGATGGACTGTTATTTGGACATTTTTGTTTGGTTTTCAGTCTGTGTGAATGTATTTCGGGGGGTAAGGGGCAGCCCTACGTTTATTGGCTCTAATGTCCAAATCCATGCTTTCTATGCTTTCGGAAGTGGTCTCCGAGTTACTTTCGCCCTGCTGTTCGCAACGAGACGTTGTAGGCTGTGTCTTGAACATTACCAGATGCGGCTTCTATCGCCGTTTCCTCATTTATGTCTCATCGTTGTGCATGGCACCTGTATCAATCGCAGTTCGCCCAGCAACTTGCAAGATTTTTGTTATGTGATCTAACAGAACTTGCCCGGTTTTTTCGCGGAAAAGTTTTCCAAAAGTGTGTTCAGTGCTTTCTACATCGCCTCTTCAACAGCAGCGGCTACAACATCGCCTATAGCTGTATGCATAACTTGAAAATGACGAGCAGCAGCTTGAGTGGATCCGCAGGAACTTTGTAATAACATAGCTCGAACTTCGCGGCGTGAGCATCGCTTCCTTTCTATAATTTCTAAATACTGAAGCTCTTCAGCTTTCGCTAGGCATTTGGAATGATCGGCATCATGAAAACTTTGAAAAAGACACCATCTTTCGCTCTGAGAAGCGCATATTTTAGTTTCATGGTCTTCTCCGCATAAGAGGCATCGCGGAGATAATCGACAACCCCTTAATGGGGTGATCATATCGCCGACACTGAACGCACTGTAATGGAACGGGAGCAACTGCCTCCACTCTATATATTAAGGGTCATGCCTTAATCAGTGGGCCAGTTTACACTGGCACATGTCACAATGACTCTGTGGGGACCCTTGATTATCAGAGACTCTTGAGCAGCGATACACTGATATGCCCCCCGTCAGCAGAAAACACTTCCAAGACATCTGAAGCGCACAGGCTACAGTCAACTCCGCGAACTACGCCTTTAACGCAAGCGAGATGAGCAGGGAAAAATGGGCTCGTCGGGTGGGATGCAAACATTGCGCACTTAACAGGCCAGATGCACGGGCCTCGTCCGGACAGCAACACAGAATGCCACCCCTGCCAAATTGTGGAACTTCGGTGATACCCTGGGAGTGTGGGGTCGCTTTCCGTAGTTACTCCTGAATTATCTTCGGGTTCGTCACGCGCATTAATCCCCCATTCGTCGGCACTAGTGCAACTGGATAGCCGTGAATGCCCCTGCGCCAAAAAGCCTCTATAGGCATATTTGTAGGAACAGAGGCCATCCAGAGGAAGGTCCTCTATCCAGGATAGGAAATAGACATCAGGTACTTACAGTACAGTCAAATCAGAAAAGCGGGAAGATCTAAAGAAAAATCACAAAAACACTGCCACCCACCCCGCGAACAACCCGCAACAGATCGCGCCAAAGTAGCAAAAGGTTGAATGTAGAACCGATCGGCTCCGGTCAGCTCAGGCCAGGTGGCTTCGAAATATGCCACCGGTGTTCCGTGGGAAGTCGACCGCGCACAGTTTTAAATTTAGTAGATAATTTCCCGAGATGCTTCGCGGCACAAGTTTCACCGAATCGTTGTCATTTTTTCTGATGTGATAACTATGATGATGATGCTCCTGGAATGATTGACACTTATCCAGTCAGGGGGATGGACCAAGAGTCGGGCGGATCATACAGTCTACTTATTTTAAGTGCGATTCGGGGTAACATTTTCAATGAGTATGAAGAGTAGTGAAGACAGCTGCGGAAATCGACGCGGTTCCTAATACTACGATGCTGATGACCTCAGCCATTGTGGCGAATACACTGTTGTTCCCGTGGTCGCCATGGAAAACTGGTTTCTACCCACGATTGCGGTTAGCGACACTTGGTAATGAAAATGTGATACCTACTGATCTGCTGAGAATTCGGTGAGCGAAAGTGGTATGGTATAATATGTTTACACAACAAGTCTGCGAAACTTTCGCATAATGAGAGCAAGGTAAACTTTAACACCAAGTACTTATGACAAATACCTCGCGTAATAATTACCAATATAAACATCAGCACTTGCGCACAGCACTAGCTCAGTAATGCAGGGAAAGATAGATATATTATTGTACTTCCTATGATAAGACGTGGGCGTCAATCAAAGCTGTGACCTGTTGCTCAGCGTTCTTGAAGGACAATTTGTGAAAAGAGAGAAAAAGAGGGAACGTGTAAACTATGAGGATGGAACAGTGTTGAACGAACTCGAATATCCGGAACACTATTTAATGATCTTATCGTGTCCGCTAAAGTAGAGAAATTTGGACGAAGCCTAAAGATTTGAAGCTGACGACAAGGATCGACATTCTCTCATTGCAGCACCCGGCGCGAAAACTACTGCTATCATACTGCATTTTTTCTCGCAAGAAATGTACACGTGGGGCCTAGTTCTACTCTTTGATAAAGGATATGTATTACTCCGACTTTTCTTTCGTTATCTACATGAAATGATACAATAAAAGCAGTGTTTGCTATGCGAAAGGTAAGAGCAGAGCTGCAAATTGCGACAATTACAATTACAGCTTGAGAGCCCGTTATTTTCGGATAACACAGGCATCCCTCGGACACGTCGAAGAAATTACCGAAAGCAATTGCGCACTTTTTATTGTGGCCTGTCACAACTTCACAAAAAAGTGCCGTGTCACATCACAAAAAAGTGCCGACGATTTATAGCATATTGGGTACCATGCATGTGTACTTGTGTTAGTTTCCCCAAGAGAGTCTACAGCGGGTTCCATAAAGACTGCTATTCCAGCTTTCGCTGCGACTGTCCTGCTTGCACCATGCAGGCCTGGTGGGTGATGTTTAGCTGCTGCTGACTTTTTAGCCCATTAAGCCCCAGTGTACTTTATAAAGTACACTTCGTTTTTTCTGGAATAAAAAATACACAGCACAATATTCTGATCTTGCTCAGTGGAATTTCGGCCGCCAAAGGTTGCACCGACGTAATCCTATCTTGGCATATTGACTAACTGGCATTTTCCTGTTGTACTAGTCATTAAACCTTGGGAAAACGAGAGCCCGCCAAACCTACGTGGTCAGTACTCCTCTTTTTAAATTTATTTGAGGTTTTATAATCTATATGTCGAAAAAAGGGGTTGCTTGTGCTTCAGCAAAAACAATATAATCCCTGCACACAGCTCGAGTAGTGTATAGAGTGCTTAGTTTTGCCCTAAGGTGTAGTCAAATGTGGGTGTACTCTCCATAATACAAGGGGACTTCATTGGGAGCACAGATGTGCCTATTGTTGCGCGTTGCCCCAGAAAATGAGCCAGCTATTTTCTTTAGAAAAATACCGTTTTTTCGGTTACCCGAGACTCACGAGGCTGCGACATATATGGGTGTGAACATACGAGAGCCCGTTAATGTTTTCATTGTCGCTTCTGACCCTAATATAGAAACTGAGGAGGAGGAGCGGACGGTATGAATGGATACTCTCTGCCAACAATAAAAAAACATGGAACGAAGGGAACGTGGGGAATATAGTTTCTGTTTTGATCCAGGAAACAAATTTTGTTTCGTAAAGTCCAAAGGCAAAAGCATAGTTGCTATGCTGACGAACGAAAACACTGTGTAGTTTCTATGCTCTGCAACCAGGTGTCCATGCACTGAAAAGACAAAAAAAAATGTAGTGTCGTTGCCAACCCTCTTCAGCAGCTGTAATAATGGCATAAAACGGGCTGAGTTCGACGATCATGCTGCGAATAACCACAGAATTTTCATCCATAAAAACATTGGTACCAGCTTCTATTTACCCCGATGATAGAAATGGCTGCAGACAACGCATACAGGGTCTGCTACTGTAGTGGGGCTTTGAGCAGAGCCTCTACGCGTTGAATATTGTCCTTTAGTCGCATAGTAGCACGAAACTGACTGAGCCTTGTTGTACCCAACAGAAGTATCCAGAGATCTTCAGCGTCCGCTGTGCTTGCTATTACGCTCTATCCATACGGACATTTTCACAAGAACCTCCGGAAAACAATTCAGGTATGCCACTATACATTGAAATGGTGTTGCAAGAAGCGTGACGTTACGCTTTCCAGAAAGCGCTGGTGCTTCAATAAGTTGCATGCGCCAACACAGGTTTGGTATTCGTTTGGCAAGGACCTAGCGTACTCTCCATTCTTGCGTCACAACAGCTTTCTTATTGCTATGCCGAGGGCCCAGCGTACTTTCTATAGTACAGTATCATAACTTCTGAAAAATTTCACTAAACTCTACGAAAATTTGCACGTGTCGTTGTCAGTTGCATTT
>JALIZH010000223.1:0-17177 GCA_030522465.1 Rhipicephalus appendiculatus
TGAAAACTTCGACGAGCTTGTTAGGCTGCCTACTCGTGGTCGCTCCAGCGTGCGAGAAAACGTGGACGCGAGGCAATTGAAGTAGAGACACGGCAATCGTCCTGTTGCTCAAGTTATCTCGTCTCTTTGGTGTTCTTTTAGGGGCGAAGCACTTTAGGACCTCGCCCTGTCGGTGGGCGTGCCGTTGTCACGGTCCATCATAAGCGGGTATGCGCCACAAAAATTGGGTAAATACCACTACTCGGCACCGGTCCATACTATAAATATTATGGGTTAAATATTCGTCCATACTGCCTAAAACATTATTTTTTGCTTGGCAGCGGTGTCAGAATCCCCAACGAAATTTACCAAGGCACTGAAGTTTCTTACCTAAAACCACAGACACAAACGTGCATCTCTACGGTCAAGTCATTTATTTGAAACGCCACTTTTGAAACATATCTGCAAAGTGATGGTGAGATGGTAGACCGGTAGCGAGTAAAGCAGTAGAGAGTGAACTTATTGCTGTGGGAAACACCGTGCACACACTGCGTGCTTCACCCCTCGCCAGGTTTCACGTTAGTGGAAACGAAACACCCTTTCTTTCTCATTGCGTAGTGCTTCCAGATATAGCTTTCCTTTTTTTTTTTTTTTTTTTTGTTTAGGGTGTGCACTGCCCAGAGATGACCAGCTTAAGCCGCGCACACAAATGCTGCGCACCTTGTCCGAAATGGTCGCGGATGAGTATGCGCAGCGTGGCTGCGCGCGGTCGTTTATATTCATATTCCGTGGCACCTCGAGGTGTTACGTCCTCTGACCTGTTCCCCGGGGTGACGAAGCCCCGTCGCAATGGTGACAAAGCCCTCAAGATTACGGGCGAGGAGGAGATCGGCCCAGCATGTGCCACCCTTCGCTCCCAGTCTGCAGCGAAGCCGGATTCACGAAGCCTTTCGAGCGATAGAGCGGGGCATGTGAACGGGAACCGTAAAGAGATTATCCGGGATTAACCTGTCATTTCTTTCTTTCTTTCTTTTTTTCTTTTCGTTTCTTGCAGCTTATGTCGGCTGTCAAAGCGCTATTTCATAACGAGCATAAAAAGGATACCCTAGTTTAGCCGTAGTAATAATAAAAACCGCCAGGCCTGCACGGAACGCGCAGCAGAGTCACAGTGAAAGCTGGAAGAGCAGCCTCTCTAGAGCCTTTCTTAAACACTCTTTAGACAACACTACAAGCACACTTGCATGGTACCCACTACGCCATAAATCATCATAATTTTTGTGTGGTAAAGCGTCCACTATGTCCGTGTTGTGGACTCGAATCCCAGAGTGAGACCGATAACCGTCCCTCGTCATTCTTCGGAAAGCGCGGTACCCGCTATACACTTGTAATGCATTATGTGCACTTTGTTGATGCTGTGGCTGAAGACGATGTAGAATTATGCCTGAGGCTTTTGTAATGGTTTGGAGCATTAAACGACCCACTCGTTACGCAATTCGCACTGTGCGACTGTTCTAAAACGCTTTATTACACATGTTAACGCGATTCCTTACCCGACATGAAGCCTCCATGGTCAATTTGCAACGCAGGTCCAAGCACCGGCGTAGCTGAGTGGCAGAGTGCTGCGCTGCCACGCAGAGGGCCCGGGTTCGATTCCCATTTTGTCAAAGTTTTTTTTATTTATTTAGTATTTTTCTTATTTCGCGCGATAGAGGTTACGGACACAGGCGGCGGCGGACAACTACGGCGCAAAAACGGTGCTTGTTGTGATCTCATAACAGCTTTCGCTGTAATATCTGGGGTTTTACGCCTCAAAGCCACGATATGATTATGAAGGACGCCGTAGTGAGCACTCCGTAAATTTCGTCTATCTGGGGTTCTTTAACGTAAACTGACATCGCACAGTACACGGGCCTCTAGCATTTCGCCTCCACTGAAATGCGACCGTCGCGGCCGGGATCGAACCCGCGACCTTCAGGTCAACAGTCAAGCACCGTAACCACTGATCTACCTTGGCGGACAAATTAAGCCGTAGTAATATAGAGTCACTTGGAAACAGAAAATATTGCAAGCTCCTGGTTGCAGATTGTCTCCGACCGATATGATGCTGTCCCGTTGATGTTAGATCATTGTCCTGCATTCTTTTTTTTACAGGCTCGCCGGTAGAGGCCACTTAAAAGTATTTTTTAGGCGTATCGTGCAGGATTCGCATGACCGGATGCGTCAGAGAAAAAGGGTTCTATGCACTCATGAATTCATCTCTCCGGTGACAGCACTTCGATTAATTTTTGGCAATTATGTCTGTCGCAATCATACACAAAAAAAAAATGTTCACTTGACATCTGAAATACCGGATATACGAGTAGAAGTTTACGCAAGCAGTGAAACGTTGACTTGCCTGATGTGTGTCACTTAATTTGCTTAAAGGTGCACATAGATGTTAGAATTTGTTGCGCCCACTTACGGCGTCCGCATTTCGATGGGTGCGAAATGCGCTAGCAACCGTGTACTTGGATTTAGCTGCACCTTGAAGAACCCTCAAGTTGCCGAAAACAATGTGGAGTACCCCACTACGCCGTGCCTCATAATCATATCGTGATTTGGGCACATTCCACCCCATAAATAATAATAATAATAATAATAATAATAATAATAATAATAATAATAATAATAATAATAATTATTATTATTATTATTATTATTATTATTATTATTATTATTATTATTATTATTATTATTATTATTATTGTTATTATTATTATTAATATTATTATTCTACATTATAATTTTCAATATCTGACGTACACGTTTGAAATTAACGTTTGCCGTAATGTTATGGACAAAGCTTCAGTGGCCTGCATCTCACTCCGCCTGATTAGTGGATTTCCGCTGGGCCAATCTCTTTGCCAAACAGTCAAGCTTCTTGCGAATGCTTTTGAAACAAGAAGTTTACCTAACTATTAAAGTAAATATCAATTTTCTTTATTTGGAGGATACAGAAATACTCACTGAGAATTACTAAATGAACATCCTTGGTTAATACAAGGCCTTTCTTTTTCTATTTTTCTTACACGTGAACAGCAGAAAATCTGTGCAGCTAGATAGCAGACGAGTGAATTGACAAAAAAGTGATACCTGACATTCGAAAAGACGAAGCATGTTTGTGCACTCTAATAATTTAGAATTACCGCGGCGAGGTAAATTAGGTTTTGAACCTGTGAAATCCCACCTGAACGAGAACTCGAAGGGGACTATAAAATTGTTCCCAGTAAACGGAGTTCGAATTATCGGGCATCACACCACACTGCGTGGGAAGAACCCCAAGCAGGCACTTCGCTGGACTCGTTATTCCAAATTAGGTACTACTGCACGTTTGCGGCAAGTGATTTTGTAAATTGAGTTCGTGGAGCTCTAACAGCGAACAAAATTAATCGATCAGTCATTGATACGCCAGAAACAAGCACCAACATGCATTCTAGTGAGCATTAATGACGAAATATATGACGCTATTTATGCTCCAAAACACGTTTATTTACATGGCAGAAATAACGCAATCAAAATTATGATTTATGAATAATTTTCATTTGCTTGCGTTTCTTCAGAAACGACTCCATGAGCATCGTTTGCGGCTTGCCCAAGAGCTTCAGTGCAGCGTCAGAATTCTCATCTGCTGAAAACATGATGCTGCTTTTTCTTTGTTTTGCATCTCTAGTAAACTTCGCTTGGTCTTCTTTTGAAACACATTGTGATTACTATGGGCAGGCTTCTGCGAGGTGCAATAAAAGCTAGGGGCCCCCACTTCGAATGAATGGTTGTGAACACCGACTCGTTCGAATTATCGGGAGTTTTCCTCCCAGAAATACACAGCGAACGTGCCGGGACCAGGGCCGTAGTTCGAATTAACTGTAAGTTCGAATTAATCGGGTTCGAATTAACGTGCTTTCACTGTACTATGCAGCAGCAAGGAAGTTTCTGACGTGCGCCGCGTATTCGGCGTCGCCATACTGAAGGGGTTCCACCACTTTGAGGCGCGAATTATTTATACCTTGTCCTGCAATCAGTCAAGTCTGTTAGCCTCCCGGCAAGTTCACAAGGCAGAACTGAACCAAAAAGGCTGTGACCCCGTCTTTGATACACGAACTTAAAGAACTTTTGTTTCAGCTACGAAGCGTCCATGTGGGTAATCTCGTTCATATGACTTGGGGCTACAGATAGAGTAAGGAATGTTCTAATTTTCTTGATTTTGTTCGAGACATCGGAGGTTACTACAGAACTACTCCGTTAGGAAAACCCGTACGTACTGAGCTAACGTCAACACGGAAGTCTTCTCAATAAAAGAAATTCTTATTGGTCAGTCAATCAAACCTGCGCCGCTATCTTTTTCTTGATTTTTTTTTTTCGTATTGTGCTCTGAGTATAACCAGGGATAATGGATAGACCACTTATTCACAAAAATAACTTACTCTTATGTCATATACGAGGAGACAACTGGGGACACTGGTATGATCTCGTATTGACGAAAAGTCACAATTTCGCCGCAAGGGCGAATCAATTAATGTGATAGTAACAAACTGGAATGTCATACCGAGAAAAGCTAGCAGCTTCCTTTAGCCTCTGACCTGGCGTAACTGAACTAAACGGTGGCGAGAGTAAAAGCGGCCTTCGTGCTATCTATCGCTTCGACGCAAACTGTGCGGTGATAACCGAGCACGTACGATGGTATGAGCCTTCTGTTGATCCTTGTCAAGATAGAGAGCGCGTTACCGCCCCCTGCCGGTCAAAGTACGCAGTTTTCGACGAAACTACACAGCAAAACCTCCCCCTCTCCCCCACCTCCTCCCGTACGGGCCTTTAGCGCGACGGAGATGTCCGGCGCGTTTCCTCCCTGCTTGAGCCGCGATCGTCGGCTGCCCTCGGACGCTTTGACCCGCACATAAGACACACACCCGCAGGGCGACGTTATTTCAACTTGTACTTTGTAATGAACCTCACGGCGACGCCGACGTCGACGCCAATGGCTAGAAAGCGCCAGTAGTGTCTATATATTTGCTATCGCAACAATACAGACAAGTGTACAGTCAAATGGGAGGGATACAGCCGAATCGATAGGCACACGCAGGACTTCGGGATCCCATGCGGCTCCGTTATAGTCTTTGTCCATCGTGAATATCAACAGCTAGTCCGATGAGAGTATGCGGGACAGCAATTCAACGAAATGTCTTCGTCAGAAGACTGTTGTGTATATTTCGAGGCTCGCTATGGAGCAATTTTACAACGTTAGGACAACTTGTTGAGACGTTAAGGGCCGCAGAATAAGCAGTTAAACGAGTTAAAAATAAAGAACGGCATTGTTAGGCTTAGTCTTAAAATACAGAAGCAGAAGGGCAGAGTTTAGAGAACAAAGAATTCACCCGACATTCTGTAGTCGACAATGAAATGAGGTAATCGAGCAAGGCAGCTCGCGTAATGCTCAGGAGAGTTAGCCCTTGGTCTATTTACGAAAGCGACACGATCGGCGCCTAATTTGGAAGAGACGCGCAGTCAGAGACGGCGGATAACTACCGCTGGCTCAACCACCAAATTAAGAAATCTGATGACACGGGTCGGCTGACACGGGTCGGCTGACACGAGGCGCAGGTAATTGGAGACGCCTGCAGGCGGAGTATATTTCTTTTTTTTTTTTTTTGTCTGCCGTGGTCATAGAAATTGGACGATGATGACGGTAATGCTGAACTCCGGGCCTCACATAAACGTTCCTTCGCGCACGGTGTACTGTGTACTACCTCCACGAACCCAATCGCGACGCGCAGCAAGAAAAAACTCTGCGCAAGATGTCACGCGAAGGTAGCCAAGGTCAAGCCGCGTCGTGGTCTATACTGCCGCGCAGTATACACAGTATTACATTCGTGTGTGTGTGTGTGTGTGTCCGCGTGCGTACGTGTGTGTACGTGTGCGTGTGTGTTTGTTCGTGTGCTTATATGTGTGTGCTTGTGCGTGAGCGTGTGTGCGTGTGCTTATGTGTGTCCGCTCGCGTGCGCGTGTGTGTGTGCGTGCGTGCGCGTACACTTCCCAAACGACTCTCGGGAAAGCCGCCCGTGCACGCAACTGTATCCCTCGCCACTGCCGCTTTGGTTCGTCGCGGATAAATTGGATTTCGCGGGAGATGTGCCCCTGATTGCGGACCCGATGTCCCGCTCGCGCTTTTGGCGACTTGACAAGCGCAGGTAGCGTGCGTTCTTTTATTTTCTTTATATTTCTTCCCCATGGGGGGTCGAGAGGTTAGACGCTCGAGTTCTTCTCGGAGCGATTGAGTTAGGGATGCACTCTGACGCCGTCTATATGGGGGGGGACGCGGCTGAAATCCCGCGCGCTCATTAAGGGTCGCCGCCGTCGGGCGCTCTCCTCGGACGCTTTCAGCGTTCGTATAATCCCTCACTGACCTATAGATTTGCCTCCCGACAGGCACCGCCGGCATGTCACCTGATGCCGAAGGCCGCCCCCGATTAAAGCGCGTAAACAAGCGCGTCGAAGTGACTAATACAGGGACCGCGCGAGTTTCATGTCGTCGGGAGCATTGCATGTATCCAGTTTGGTGAGATGAGTCTATACAGTGTCGTTGATAGGAGGAAACAGTACTTTCTAATAAGGGCGATGCCAAAGGTTACTGACGGCTCGTGGGCACTCAGGTGTGCCTCCGATAGTGCCAAGTCCGCACGTTCCTTAATAACCCCGGATATTATTATTAACGTCGCTAGCGCTAATTATACGGTACGTTAGGGCACTTACGATTAGATTTCGGCATTACCAGACACAATGATACATATTACAGTAAAAGAGTCACAAACAAAAATATTGCTGTCTGGGGTCCTTTAATATAAATGACTTCTCTTAACGTTCAGCGACAGTGACCACCAGATGCAACGCGAGGATAACCTATGTGGCGACACAATCTGCGCACAATTCCGCGCAGCATCCACCTTGCTATCAGGCAGCCCGGCGTGACACGACCACACGCTGCACTGCAATCGGATAAGCCGCAGCGCCACCGCAGCGTCACCCAAGGCGTACGTCACCAGCGGTGGCTACAAAACCAGGCTGCCAAGCTTGGAAGCGCACCATTTTGTTCCACTACGTCTGCCGAGCGTAGCGTCAGAATGCTCTCCCGAAGCTGCTACTGTAGTTCAATAAATGCTCGTTACGTTTTTATGTTGGGATGTGTCCTTCCGTCGACACGGCATCCCACACCTATATACATCCAGAAGACGCGTAATATGTGCGTTAAAGCTGGCACTCATTTTGTGCTCACACGACTTGGTGAGGGGAGACTTTAGGCATGACATGGCTGTATACCGTTTATTAAAACCTTAGAATGCTTCGACGAAATCTTTAATTGCGGTTTTGAAGATCTAGGAGAATACTGCCAGCATAGGTGGTTCTTCTGAAACGTTAGGGAAGTGTCTAAAAATTGTATTCCATTATTCTGAGGCAATTCTTTAGTAAAGTTGAGTAGCGGTGGTACTACGGCGGCTGGCTTAGTATAGCTAATGAAGTAAGACGTTAAGCCAATTGTGATACTTATACAGCGTTGGTATACAGCGTTGGTTTTTCTTGTGCGTTCGAACGTAGATTTTAAACGACCGCCTCCTATAGCCTCCTCTTCGCCTTCTCCGATGCTTACGTTCTCAATAAAGACGGCGTCAGTACAGACGGAGCAGACCCAGTAGTGAGTGTTCGCACCCACGCTATTGTTCTCGGAGTCGAGCGGAGGCGAAGTGACGTCGTCTTCGCCCCCGTACATTGCCCCGTAACGCCCTCTACGTTCTGGGCGTCCCTCAGATGGTGGGTGCGACCCCGTGATGCGGTTCGCGAAATGACTGTAGGATGACACAGACTCTTGCGTCCTTGGAACAGTTTTTATCAAGAGGTCGACGTTGACTATAAGGTGGCTCGCTCCAGGAGCGTAGCCAGAAATTTTTTTCGGGGGGGGAAGGGGGGGGGGGGGGTTCAACCATACTTTATGTATGTTCGTGCGTGCGTTTGTATGTGTGTGTGCATATATACGCAAGCAAAACTGAAAAATTTGAACCCCCCCCAACCCCCCCCCCTTGGCTACGCCACTGGCTCGCACTGACGTCGCTAAAGCAACCGCGTTGGAGCACCAACGCGGTGGGACGCGAACTCTGCGATGTCGTTTTAGTTCTGTTCTATTTTACCTGTCTTGCTGTGTATAGATTGAGGTTCATATTACCTCGGCTACTCCATGTCTATTAGTGCTGCAGCAAAAAAAGAAAAAAAAAGAAAGAAATATGTTACACAAGATTAACAATGAGCAACTACAAAAAAGCCGGCACATCCCACGCACTGTGGGAATCGATGTAATGCGAAGCAGCCAGGAAGGAGCAAGTCATGCTTTACATAATTTGCATGTCATGTTTTACATTTTAGGACCTGTCATTTATGTTCGTCATACAGTCACGTCGCGCAATACCAATTTTGGTGTATATCAAGCTAGCGAACTGGACGCAAGCGCACCATGAGCGTGGCATGCAAATGGCATTGTCGATGACATGCACGCCAAGATTTTCATGTTAGCACCTGCCACTTATGTTCGTTATACAGTCATGTCACTCAATACCAATTTTGGTGTATATCAAGCTAGCGAACTGGACGCAAGCGCACCATGAGCGTGGCATGCAAATGGCATTGTCGATGACATGCACGCCAAGATTTTCATGTTAGCACCTGCCACTTATGTTCGTTATACAGTCATGTCACTCAATACCAAATTTGGTGTATATCAAGCTAGCGAACTGGACGCAAGCGCACCATGAGCGTGGCATGCAAATGGCATTGTCGATGACATGCACGCCAAGATTTTCATGTTAGCACCTGCCACTTATGTTCGTTATACAGTCATGTCACTCAATACCAAATTTGGTGTATATCAAGCTAACGAAACGGCCGCGAGCGCGCCATGAGCGTGGAATGCAAGTCATGTCGCTCATGACATGTCATGATTTCCATATTACCACGTGTCATTTATGTTCGTCATACAGTCATGTCACTCAGTACCAAATTTGGTGTATATCAAGCTAACGAAACGGCCGCGAGCGCGCCATGAGCGTGGAATGCAAGTCATGTCGCTCATGACATGTCATGATTTCCATATTACCACGTGTCATTTATGTTCGTCATACAGTCATGTCACTCAGTACCAAATTTGGTGTATATCAAGCTAACGAAACGGCCGCGAGCGCGCCATGAGCGTGGAATGCAAGTCATGTCGCTCATGACATGTCATGATTTCCATATTACCACTTGTCATTTATGTTCGTCATACAGTCATGTCACTCAGTACCAAATTTGGTGTATATCAAGCTAACGAAACGGCCGCGAGCGCGCCATGAGCGTGGAATGCAAGTCATGTCGCTCATGACATGTCATGATTTCCATATTACCACTTCTCATTTGTGTTCGTCATACAGTCATGTCACTCAGTACCAAATTTGGTGTATATCAAGCTAACGAAACGGCCGCGAGCGCGCCATGAGCGTGGAATGCAAGTCATGTCGCTCATGACATGTCATGATTTCCATATTACCACTTGACATTTATGTTCGTCATACAGTCATGTCACTCAGTACCAAATTTGGTGTATATCAAGCTAACGAAACGGCCGCGAGCGCGCCATGAGCGTGGAATGCAAGTCATGTCGCTCATGACATGTCATGATTTCCATATTACCACGTGTCATTTATGTTCGTCATACAGTTATGTCACTCAATACGAAATTTGATGTATATCAAGCTAACGAAACGGCCGCGAGCGCGCCATGAGCGTGGAATGCAAGTCATGTCGCTCATGACATGTCATGATTTCCATATTACCACGTGTCATTTATGTTCGTCATACAGTCACGTCACTCAATACCAAATTTGGTGTATCTCAAGCTAACGAAACGGCCGCGAGAGCGCCATGAGCGTGGCATGTAAATCATACTTTTCATGACAAGTTAGTCATGATTTTCGTGATATGACCAGCCATTTATGTTCGTCATACGGTCATGTTATGCCATACCAAACTTGGTAGAAATCCCATTAACGATACGGCCGGGAGAGCACAAAGTCGTAGGCGGCTAGATAGATAGATAGCTTGATAGATAGATAGATACGCTCAAAGTCGCCGAAGTTCGCTAAGAAATGCTTCGCATTTAAAAAAAAAGCACACTGAAACAAGTTAAAATAACATGGTAATCTACAGTTTGCTTCCAGAAGTTCACACTGCAGTAAAGCGTCCACACGTACACATTTCTAGTTCTGCCCACAGTATGACACATCATTCCGTGTGTAACAACACATAGCTGTATATCACAAGCGCTTATCCAGACCGGTGTCCACTAAGAAGTCTTTCTGGAAGGTGTTCGCCTTTTTCTGGAGATTCATGTCAGGCCATGGTCCAAGTAATTTCTTTAATGTGAGGGGCCGTCTGTCCAAACTTGCTAGTCTCTTCCTTAATTTTCCTCTTTCATTTGCGTACTTTACGCACTCCAAAGTGTTTTCATTGCATCGCATCGCTGGTTCTTTAGCTTTTCATGCACAGATGCCCAAAAACGTTCCAGCGAAGTCGTCGTCACACTCAAGCAGGTTAATCTCCGCGTGATTATACCGCCGTGACGTCATCTAAGCCGCCATGTTAAAGCCATGTTGTTCGTCCATGACATCACGTACAAGGCGTGGCGTCATGTCATCAGTTGGCGTAGCCGGGGTTGGGGTGAGTGTTTGGGGGGGGGGGGGGGTTGTAACCCTCCCACCAATGGGTCAGCAATGTTTTGCGTGTATACACGCAAAACATTGCTGACCCGTTGCTGACCCGTGCTGACCCGAAAGTCGCGGGTTCGATCCCAGCTGCGGAGGTCGCCTTTCGATGGAGGCGGAACGCTAGAGATCTAAGGGTTTCGCATTAAATGTATCATTGACGCTGTCAAGCTTTTGTTTGAGACATATTTTGTTTTTTATGTTCATACGGAAAGTTTACTTTCACCAAAACCACGACATCATATGAAGTGTGTGCGACTTCACTTTAATGTTGGCTATCCAGGGTTCAGTTAACAATTTAACATGCACCTTAATGCACCTTTTTTTTCCCCTTTCATTTTCTTTTTTTTTCTCTCTCTCTACACCCTCTTTCTTTGCCTATTTCCCCACCCCAGTGCTGGGTAACAAACCGGATGCTAATATCTGGTTAACCTCCCGGCCTTCCTCTTCATCTCTCTCTCTCTTAACATGCACCTCAATCGAAGTACGCGAATGTTTTTAAATGCGAAGCATTTCTTAGCGAAGTTCGGCGAGTTTGAGCGTATCTATCTATCTATCTATCTATCTATCTATCTATCTATCTATCTATCTATCTATCTATCTATCTATCTATCTATCTATCTATCTATCTATCTATCTATCTATCTATCTATCTATCTATCTATCTATCCGCCTACGATTTTGTGCTCTCCTGGCCGTATCGTTAATGGGATTTATACCAAATTTTTTATGACATAACATGACTGTATGACGAACATAAATAGCTGGTCATATCATGAAAATCATGACTAACTTGTCATGAAAATAATGATTTACATGCCACGTTCATGGCGCGCTCGCGGCCGTTTCGTTAGCTTGATATACACCAAATTTGGGATTGAGTGACATTACTGTATGACGAACATAAATGACAAGTGGTAATATGAAAATCATGACTTTATGAGCGACATGACTTGCATTCCAACCTCATAGCGCGCTCGCGGCCGTTTCGTTAGCTTGATATACACCAAATTTGGTATTCAGTGACATGACTGTATGACGAACATAAATGACAAGTCGTAATATCGAAATCATGACTTGTCATGTGCGACATGACTTGCATTCCACGCTCATGGCGCGCTCGCGGCCGTTTGGTTAGCTTGATATACACCAAATTTGGTATTGAGTGAAATGATTGTATGACGAACATAAATGACAAGTGGTAATATGGAAATCATGACTTGTCATGTGCGACATGACTTGCATGCCACGCTCATGGCGCGCTCGCGGCCGTTTGGTTAGCTTGATATACACCAAATTTGGTATTGAGTGAAATGATTGTATGACGAACATAAATGACAAGTCGTAATATGGAAATCATGACTTGTCATGTGCGACATGACTTGCATTCCACGCTCATGGCGCGCTCGCGGCCGTTTCATTAGCTTGAGATACACCAAATTTGGTATTGAGTAACATGACTGTATGACGAACATAAATGACAAGTCGTAATATCGAAATCATGACTTCTCATGTGCGACATGACTTGCATTCCACGCTCATGGCGCGCTCGCGGCCGTTTCGTTAGCTTGATATACACCAAATTTGGTATTGAGTGACATGACTGTATGACGAACATAAATGACAAGTCGTAATATGGAAATCATGACTTGCATTCCACGCTCATGGCGCGCTCGCGGCCGTTTGGTTAGCTTGATATACACCAAATTTGGTATTGAGTAACGTGATTGTATGACAAACATAAATGACAAGTGGTAATATGGAAATCATGACTTGTCATGTGCGACATGACTTGCATGCCACGCTCATGGCGCGCTCACGGCCGTTTCGTTGGCTTGATATACACCAAATTTGATATTGAGTGACATTACTGTATGACGAACGTAAATGGCTGGTCATATCATGAAACTCATGAATAACTTGTCATGAAAAGTATGATTTACATGCCACGCTCATGGTGCGCTCGCGGCCGTTTCGTTAGCTTGAGATACACCAAATTTGGGATTGAGTGAAATGATTGTATGACGAACATAAATGACAAGTGGTAATATGGAAATCATGACTTGTCATGTGCGACATGACTTGCATGCCACGCTCATGGCGCGCTCGCGACCGTTTCGTTAGCTTGATATACACCAAATTTGGTATTGAGTGACATGACTGTATAACGAACATAAGTGGCAGGTGGTAACATGAAAATCTTGGCATGCATGTCGTCTACAATGCCATTTACATGCCACACTCATGGTGCGCTTGCGTCCAGTTCGCTAGCTTGACATACACCAAAATTGGTATATCGCGACGTGACTGTATGACGAACACAAATGACACGTCGTAACATGTAAAACATGACATGCAAGTAACATGTAAAACATGACATGCAAATTATGTAAAGCATGATTTGCTCCTTCCTGGCTGCTTCGCATTACATGGATTCCCACAGTGCGTGGGATCTGCCGGCTTTTTCTTTTTATTTTTTTTTCCTTACATTTTGCCCTCGTCGAAGCGCGGCCGTCAGTCACCTTAGTCGTGTGAAATATTTCGGTGCGACCAGGTGGTGAGCACTAATGAACAGTTATTGAGTACGAAAGCCTTCACTGCAGCTCTCGCGTCCGGTAATCCTTTATTATTATTTTTTTACTGTTTTAGAAACTACGCGTTGTTAGCCGCGAACGCCGTCGTCCTCGTAGCGTGAGTCACTTCTGGACGGTAAGCTCCCATAAACAGTTCGCGCGAAGAATAACAAATTAATTTTATTGATCCACCAGGCTTCTGCTTGAAAGAATAATTAAATAGGAGACAGCGTTCAGCGAAGCTGATTTGTCCACCGTGCGAACACTTGTGAGTTAAAGCCCCCTTTAGTAATCGCCTCTGTCAGAGCTCTTTTTTTTCTTTTTTTTTTCAGTTATGGGCGCACCTGCACTGGCGCCATAGGTGTGCGTTTTTTTTTCTTTTTTTTTTGGGGGGGGGGAGGGGGGGTGGAGAAGAGGGTGCAACGGAGGGAGCCACCTTCCCCCCCCCCCCTATTTTTGCACTTTAGCACTGAGTACTGATCGTACACGAGAACTGCAGGAAGAGGGGGGAGGGGAAGGGCGCTGCGGTGAATCTTCCCGCCCACTCCCCTCCCACACTCCCCCCCGCCACTGCGGCGCACCTGAGCTATGCACAGGCACAAAGAGAAGAGCTAGAGCACAAAGAGGACAGCAAGCAAACGCGAAGTGTGATTAAGTAGGCGAAGCAAACTAACCTTATTATTCCAATAAATAGTAATAAAGACACACACAGAGACGGTCTCCAAAGTATTTCAAGCACCGCAAGACTGACCGTCGGTTGCCGAAAAAGATACGGCTGGTCGCTTCGGACGAAAGTATACGTGGCCGCGATATTGATCGATGCGGCATCGGATTAGGCGATTAATTTGTCGCAGCAGGTCTGGCTGCTAATTTCTTAATCGATTAAAAGCCGGTCCAAAATAGGACGGGGTCAAATTTTCTCTTCCTTGAGCTGCTCGTTGTTCTGCTGCTAGCGTTTTGCGCCTACGAGCGCTTGGTTCGTTCGGAGGTGCGAAGGAAGGGTAGCAATGAATTGTCGGCGAATTGCTCTCATGAGAAGTGAAGTGTTCAAAGTGTTTATTGAAGTAAAGAACAAGAATAGTGGTATACATGTATTATTTCCAGAGCTCGGCACACTCACTCATGAGTCCACTCAACTCACACTCACTCACACTCATTTGAACGTGGTGAGTTGAGTATGAGTGAGTACTCATGAGTGTGAGTCGACGTGAGTGTGAACGTGAGTGAGTACTCATGAGTGTGAGTGGAGGTGAGTGTGAACGTGAGTGAGTACTCATGAGTGTGAGTGGACCTGAGTGTGAACGTGAGTGAGTGCGAAGGCTGAAAAAATTGTGGTGAGTGAGTTTGAGCGAGTACTCCCTTATAGTGCCGACCTATGATTATTTCACTACACTGTTACAACAGCGATAGCCAACATCAACAAACACTTGGCAACAGACAGACAGACAGACAGATAGATAGATAGATAGATAGATAGATAGATAGATAGATAGATAGATAGATAGATAGATAGATAGATAGATAGATAGATAGATAGATAGATAGATAGATAGATAGATAGATAGATAGATAGATAGATAGATAGATAGATAGATAGATAGATAGATAGATAGATAGATAGATAGGTCGACGGCGCGTACCCCTGTTTACAAACATGGGATAGGTCTTAGAGGGCGGCCGCCCATTGTCAGAATGCCCGTGGAGAAACGCGCTTGTAATGAACGGTGACGAGAGCAGAGACGCGAGTGCGCCCGTAAGATTCGCTGGTCACCCACATTCACAGAGTGGAATCGTGTCGAGATCTTACTTTTCTGCACGCATGACTCTCTTCGTCTTCATTCATTAGCCTTCCTCTCCCTCTGCCATGAGCTTCAGTGACAGTGCACCGAATCGTGAGTGCTGTCGGGCGTATCGTAAACGCTCGCACGCGTGTTTTGCGCACATCGGACACGTAGGCCGAGAACTCTTCGACTGCACACGTTGATGGCAAACCGCCACTCGCTGCGCGACGACTCGCTTTCGAATTCTTTGCCTGACGCAAATAGATCAGCTGTTATTGCAAGACCACCTATACATAGAGGGCCATGTAGCACAGGCGCACCACGCCTTTGGAGAAGCCGCAACGTGGTGTACTTGCACGTACGTTCTTATCGTCGTTCCGTAAACAAACGTTTCATTTTATCTCTCTTCCCTGTTTGTATACCTAAGAATACGCTGGTCTATGTGGGGCAAGGGGCAAGAGCTATAAACTATGATCTGTAAATGCCTGCTATTGCGGATACACTCTGGACTACGTGTGTGTGTGTGTGTGTGTGTGTGTGTGTGTGTGTGTGTGTGTGTGTGTGTGTGTGTGTGTGTGTGTGTGTGTGTGTGTGTGTGTGTGTGTGTGTGTGTGTGTTTGTGTGTTTGTGTGTGTGTGTGTGTGTGTGTGTGTGTGTGTGTGTGTGCCTGCGTGCGTGCGTGCGTGCGTGCGTGCGTGTGGAGGTTTGTGCGAGAGCTTGTGTGCGTTTCACAAAACGTTGATGTGGAAGTTTTGAGGAAGACAAACCCACCGGGCACGCATGCGTTGTATAATAATAGAGAGTATTAGTGCCGGGGACCCCCCAGCCTCCCGCGTACGCAGGCTCTTGCGTTCCTTTGTATTCTCGGTGGGTGCAGCTTGGAGTACAAAGGAACGCAAGAGCGTGCGTACGCAGGAGGCTGGGGGTACCCGGCACTAATACTCTCTAATACTAAACCCGTCTCTTACGTAACGGCCATTACAACCCATCAACACCGAGTCCACACCGCTATCACCACCGGGACCATATTTTTTTGTTGTGCCAGAAGGTTTCTCGGGCGAAGACACGCCGCCGTAGTAAAAAACCACGTGCTTGCGGCGTATGATATAACAGAGAAGCCGCGCGCCTGCGACGACGGAACCACATGGCCCGGACGGCAATAAACGCTACGAGGTCACGCTGTTCGTATTTCATGCGGAACCCGCTCGCTCGTGAGGATGTGACTCAAAGCAAGCAAACGCTGCGCACGTGTTAACGGCTCAGGCGATATTATCTCGAAAACACGGCCGCGTGGCCACTTCCGCTCGTCCTTTGAAATGAAAGCATTCTCGCTGGTTCTGTAGGCTCGTTTGCCACGGCTCCTTGCGTGGTGTTTCGTTAGTGGAGGTCGTCCCGACGTGGCTTTTGAATGTTTTATCTCCTTCTGTATTCTAAACTGCTGTAAAGTATGATTAAATATTGCAAAACAGAATTATTAGGCCGCGATGCTGGAGTCTCTTTTTACTGAATATATTATGACAGCTTATATTTATACAGATGGCCTCCTCTGAAAAAAAAAAGGGGGGGGGGGACTCACAGGGTCCGCCATGTATTCGCCTAAGACGACTCAAAGGCTCTTTTTCTTTTTATTGCGATAGCAATTATATGGACAGTCTCGACGGGTTTTTGCCGTCGCCGTTGCCGTCGCCGTCATTTTGTTCTCAGTTGATGTATTCATCCACCCAGGACCCCTTCGGAAAGATTTGTGCACCTAACGTGGTTTCGCACTGCATCCAGAAGCTGCGCACCTTTGACCAAGCGACCATCTCATGTTAATGACACCATCACGTGACGACACGTTATTTTACATCATCACAACGTCAAAGATTGGCGGCATTTGTGACGTCATGATGATGTCATTACGTGATGATGATTTTTCTACATCACTCGTGTGTACGCCAACAAAGCCGATGGTCTATTCTCACGTTTTATTGGAGGTCCTTGCCTTAACAAAAAAAAATACAAAAACATTTTCGCCGCAACGGCGAAGCAAT